>JAZAYU010000332.1:434898-537020 GCA_038501625.1 Corbicula japonica | reverse complement strand
AGCAGCAGCAGCATGCATCGGCTCCAGTAGGAACAAAAACAACAACAACCAATATAAAAGCCAAAGAAACACGACAGTGACTTGAATCGATATAGAGTTTGTTAGTAATAGGCTTGGTGGGGGTCAACATTTTACAGATAATACCGGGGGGGGGGGGTCATTATTTTATTAGGGGAGTCAGTATTTTATAGAAAGGGGTAATTATTTTATATAAAATAATGACCGGGGGGGTCATTATTCTATGGGGATCACTTTACAACGTTACACCGGATCATTGGAGGTGATAAATTTGTGAAGAAAAAACATATAAAAAATAATACTCTATGTGCACAATCTTTAGGGTCATTTTCATCTCATTTTAGCGGATTCAGCCAAACATTTAAGGGTTAAAATATGCAATACATACGTGTACAATAACAATCACTATTATTGCAAAATTTGACCACTTTTTGTAAATTCTCCAACATCAAAATGTCTCCAAACTCAAAATGGGGAGGGGGTCAATTGTAAAAAATTCAAATATGCTTGCATCAAATGCAAGAATCTGCATCTGTTGTCCCAGGTTAGTAGACATAAATTATTATGCATTAGTCAGTATTAAGGGGCCTACATGGATACAGCTTTTATTCCATGTGTGACAAGGTTCGACCATATCAACTTGCATATCAGTGGAGTCTGATAAGTGTCTGTATATGTTTAGATCTTTTAGGTACATGTACTTTCTGATCAAGATTCAAAGCGTGTATATTCAGATCAGATGGATGCCGCACGTGCACTATAAGGATCTAAATAGACTGATCAGTGTCTGTATATGTTTAGATCTTTTAGGTACATGTACTTTCTGATCAAGATTCAAAGCGTGTATATTCAGATCAGATGGATGCCGCACGTGCACTATAAGGATCTAAATAGACTGATCAGTGTCTGTTTATGTTTAGATCTTTTAGGTACATGTATTCTGATCAAGATTCAAAGCGTGTAGATTCAGATCAGATGGATGCTGCACGTGCACTATAAGGATCTAAATAGAGTTGACAGATAACAGTGGAGAAAGGGTGTTTGTTAAGGGCTGTGCTAATGAAATGAATATAAAGAGCCCCTTTATCTGATTTATTAGGTTGGACACTCATAAAATTAAATTACATTATCATAATGCTGACTCCCTGTGACACATTGTTATACATGAAACCAAGATCAAATAGCCTTTTCACAGGGTCCCTATGTAATTACTTTAAGAGTGGAAATAATTAAGAGAAATGCAAAGAAAAGTAATAAGCTATAATAATATAAGAAATAAATATAATTTTGCTAACCCAACAATTGCCATACTATGTCTGACACAAAAAGATGTGTTGTGCCTCTTTCACTTACTAAATGACATTTATAAGGCGATTGACATTGTTTTAAGTTGTGATGTATTGCTATAAAGCATGAATATAAAGTTATATTGCAATCATCAAGTTCAACTACTGTTAAGCATCCTGACATGCACTCAATTGTTTTGAATGGATCAAAATTGGTACATGTGTAAATATTGAGATGCATTCCACCCAGGGCTAGGCATTCTGGGCAGTGATGCATTTTGATCCTGATATTGCTCTATTAAATTTAGCCTGTAATATTTTTGTATTCGTTCTGTTCAATTGCTTTTAATGTTCCTTTTTTCATTTTGTTTTCAGTAGTTCTCCTAAAATTACGTTAAAGCTCATCTGTCACATTGTGACAGGGTGTGCTTTTGTGATCGCCTTTCGTCCGGCGTCCGTTCACAAGTGTTGTCCGCACCCTATTGGTCTAAATTTTTATCCGATCTTCTTCAAATTTGGTCAGAATGTTAATCTTAATGATATCTAGATCAGGTTCGAAACTGGGTCATGTCAAATTATAGAAAAACTGTGTCAACACTTGAGACGTTTTAAATTTGGTCTGATCTTCTTCAAACTTCGTCAGAATGTTTATCTCAATGATATCTAAGTCAAGTTCGAAACTTGGTCATGTGACCTAGAAAATTAGGGCATTAGGTCAAATTATAGAAAACATTGTCCGCACTCTAGCGGTCCTAATTTTGGTTCGATCTTATTTAAGCTTGGTCAGAATGTTAATCTCAATGACATCCAGGTCAAGTTCGAAACTGGGTCATGTGAACTTGAAATATAGATCATTAGGTCAAGTTATAATAAAAGCTTGTCTTCACTCTAGTGATCTTAATTTTGGTCTGATTCTCACTTTCATAACTATATAAAGATTTTGGTTCCTTTCTTGAAATCGCCGTATTGTATTATGGTTTCCAGTGTTATGGCCCCTAAAAGGGCCATAATTAACTATTTAGACCTTGTCTGCAGCTTCCTTTTTGATTTGAATTTAATCAGACTTGTACAATACTTGAGTTACTATAAGAACTCGGTTCCTTTCTTGAACTGGGTTCCAGAGTATTGGCTCTTGAAAGAACCAAAGTGAACTATTTTGGCAATTGCATTTGCATCCACTGACTCTTGCAACCATGGAGCAGTTGTTGACAGGCGAGCGACCAAGAGTGCTATGGACCCTCTTGTTTAATATTTTGACCAGATTTGTTATTGATGTTTTTATATGTAATATTCCAATTTCCAGCAACTATTGAATTGGATAATTTTCAATGATTGTTCTATCTGAAAGTTATAGGGTTTTTTGTTTGTTTATTTTATTTACAGCGAAAATTTTACTGTAATTTAACTTCTGTTACATATTTATATGTTATTCAACATAGGCAACCCACATTTTTGCAAGCGTTTGACATGTCTTCCACAGGAGTTTTTATATATCGACAATGGCTGGAAAAAAACTAGAATTCCTGTTACATTGCAAATTACGGGTTTGTTTTATTTTGATTATGTTTTCGCTCCGCTGGATTTCAGCACTTTCAGTGCTTTGATTAATGTTCATCCGCGGAAACGGCTGTGACACGCACACTGACCACGCAACATATGTTTTCTGTGCGTGTCGGTTTCTTCGTCGGTTCCTTCGACGCCATAGATTGCTAAACAAGTATACGACCGGCGATTCCATGCCTTTGTTCGGTGTCTACGGTAATGCGCAATATGCGATTCTCACTGTCTCGACAATCTACTTGAAAAGGTACAACATAACAAAGCAGCACCAGACACAGAAAAATGCTATAAAAATCGATTAAGAAATAATTCGAAATCTGTCTACTCTTTCCTCAATATATACGCCTATTATCGCATTAGCAAACAGCATAGATCCAGATCAGCCGGCACGGCACATCCGTGCCGTCTGTTCAGGATCTGCACCGTTAGCTCTTTGGTCAGAAATAACCTAATAAATAAAAAAGCGAACAGTGTACTTATCCTGATCTTGATCTACACTCTTCGTCCATGCCGTATAGGCGTTTGTGTGAAGGAATGGGTTAAAGGAAATTAAAGAAAAATGAAAATTGCAATACTTCAAACAATTTCTAAATATAGATCACAGTCTGTGTTATCCTACGACTTTTTGTATTGTAACATCAGCTGCCAGTGTGAAATACTAGTATTTAACATATCATTGTTTCTCTTATCATAAATTCATTAAAATTTTGCATCAAATGAATGATTTGTTATAATTTTACACAAATAGACTGCTTATAGACTGTTTTCCTAAACGTTTTCATCCACCCCGAAAATTCCTAGTGTGTCAATAATCGTTGATATGCGGCATCAAACTTGTGTCAGTCGCAACATCGTGCCAAAATGAAGCCAATAAAAAAACATGCATAAAGACAAGTTTTGCTTTTTTTAAATTGTATTTCTGTAATATCATTAATTTCGCAGGGACCAATTTTGTTTGCGCATAAGCCATTGTGGTGCCATATTTTTTTCGCAGTTATGTTACTCT
The DNA here is from genome assembly GCA_038501625.1 of Corbicula japonica. Classification (NCBI taxonomy): domain Eukaryota; kingdom Metazoa; phylum Mollusca; class Bivalvia; order Venerida; family Cyrenidae; genus Corbicula; species Corbicula japonica. Next base: position 533,150 of record JAZAYU010000332.1, on the reverse strand, counting down.
CAGAAGCATGATGAGCTAATATACATGTAAGAGGTTTTTTACCTTCGTCGGGTTTCCGTCGGTAGTAAAGAACACGTGTAAAGTTTCTTTGTTTATTTCTTTGTTTCAAATAAATAATAAATAACGTCAAATAACACTAAAATAATGATCACAATATTTGTTTCAGGTATTCCTTTGCAAGGTTTTCACTTGCAAATAAATGTAAACGAAAGGGATATCTACATTTTACCGGTTTTTAAATTGTCAAACCGCTTACAAAGAACTATTATAGATGTCAATTATGCAACTAAGTATCAAACTGATTATGACAATAAACTTCAAAATTAAGTAACACAATAAATATTTGATCTAAGAAGGAAAGAATTTACTTAAATAAGAGAACATCAACATTTGAGATGGCTACCATATACTCGTATTAGCATGGTAGCATTAATTAACACCTGGTTAAATTTCATTGGACTTTTACTCGCGCACGTTTCCTAGTGCGAATTGCACGAAAATTAAACCCGCATAAAATATAGTGATACCACAGAGATTTCTCATCGCAGTTAGCCATATGACAAGGATTTAGCCGAAAAGCTGAGTTTGATAATATTACTTAAAAATTATCGTGCACCATATGACAAACTCGCTGACACAATAACACCTGGTCCAGAAGGAACGTTTCTTAATATTGTAGACCATTGTAAAACTCCAAAATGTGAAATTGTCGCGCGAATTTTCCAGCCCCTGAAATGGCATATGTTATTCAGTTTTTTTCTTAAATGACTTTAAGTCATTATATGTTGCTGTGGTATTGTACAATTTAAATAACGGGTAATAAACTTGCAGAAACGTCACTTTACTTTACACGTTTTTAAAGGGATAGGGGTGCTGAAAACGGCCATGGCGCAATAACGAAGTCGGTGACTCCCATCTTTTTTTCGCTTATTCTATTTGAATTGCTTTTTCAAACTTTTTAAGCAAAAAAATCAAACATTAAATTCTGGAATTTTTCACAATTTTGAAAAATTCGAAAGACAAAAGGCAAAAATCGACGTCATTTTTTACGCGAAAACGGCGTTTAACGGTACATAACGTTGTCAAAACTGGTCACAATATGTTAAATCTCATATCATAGGATAGGTATTTTCAGCGCCAATTCATCTGTGGAAAATATATGGAATTGAAGTTCCTAATTTTCAGCCATCCCCGAAAAAGTATTCGATGAGCGTCATCGACGTCACTGCAGAAAACTGGTGATGATTTTAAATGTAAATATCTAAACAACATTTTGGTTAATCAAAAAAACGGTTTGCGGATTCATGTTGGAGTCATCGTCAATAATTACCATACTAAATTTTATGAAGACACTCGAAAGTTCGCAAAGTGTCGCGTTCCACCTAAAGAAGCACAAAACACAATAGAAAGCAAGATTTATCGCCAACTTAAGTTCTTGCACAACAACTACATCATCCGTGTTTTTAACACTTTGACATTTAAAATAAGCATAAATAAAATAAATTTTCAGTCGTTCTTTATGCCAACGTTATACTTTTCCAAATTGTCCACTCCGTTTCGTCTTACGTTAATAAGACAAGCTCAACAGTCACAGTGCAAAGAAAAATGATTGAAAACGAAATGAAATTTTATCGCTTGTAATGAACGCAGAAAGTATTTTAAGGTGTTTTAAGGTTGGTATTATACTTTATGAACTTGTCAAGATTTGGACGAGTGGCATTTTTCTTCCTGGAAAATATATATTATAGCTGTAATATCTCTATTTATTAAGCAGTTTATATGCAAACCGTATGGGTACTTATTGTGCAAGTTTTCACGAAAAGGGCAGGGTTTCAGTCTAGGATGCGAACATGCTCCTTGGGTAGGGTAACTCCTACAAACTTTGAAGTAGTCGCTTTGAATGTTAAGTTGTTTTCAAGTTTTCAAAGTTAGACCATATCATTACAAACACCAAATGCATTCTGAATAATATAAAAAAGCCCAACAGTCCAACGATTAACAAAAGTGAAATTATAGGTAAAAGCATTTGCAACCATTTACAATACTGGCGACCATATTAAGCAACAGAAATATGTACAAAAGCTAATAAATAAATGTATAGCCAAATGCAATAACCCAACCTTATTACCCGCAGCCAGTCCAATAAAACATTAGAAACTCGCTCAATACATGTTCATTCATTTACATGTATATGCAAAACGCAGCAGTGCAATAAATATTTACCATACGTGAAACATTTAAATATTACAACCTGAAGTAAATATACGGCAAATTATTTGTCCTTGAAACCGAAAGTAGACATGGAGGGAGTTCTTCAGAGTTCTGATGCAAACGGTTTATCTTTTGTTTTAGTATAGGATTGGTAAACGAGGGCTATAATTTAAACGAATTCAGCGCGCAAACTGAAATACAGCCTTAGATAAATACATTTCCTCTCTAAAATCAAGGTAGCAATAAGTATTCTTCCCAATACTTAATTTTGAAATTCAAGCCAGTTCTTGCCTTAACGAACCGTTAGGGTTTTGTGACTGTTTTGTAAAAAAAAAACAACAAAAGTTCAAGTGTATTACAGATGCAGTACTGTAAAATCAGACAGTATTAGTTGGAATCGAATAAAAAATAAGTATGAGTATTTAATCAGTAAAAATGTTGTTCTACAAACGGTGGTTGTTATAAAAACTTGGCCGATTGAAAATGATGAAACTAAACCAACAAGTAAAGAGTCGGAAAGATGCAGTAATATCTTGCATCTTTAGAACAGGAATGTGATTCTTAGACACTACACATCACGGAAGCTAAGGGGAAGTATTTTAGTATTAAGTATTAATGTTATTTTTAGATAACTCATTGTCTTTAGTAGATCTATTTTCAACAATTATAAAGTTATCTTTGTAAAGCTCGCTCGGTGAAACAGGACCTCATATTATGGCGCAGTTAAAAGCATTAGGAGAGGAATAAGCAGAGGAAACAGAGCAAATATATGATGAAGCGTTTGAAACGAGCGAGAATTTGCCTCCGGCTAATGATGGAAACACAGATGCGCAATATGAGATTTTGCAGGTTGCAAAAACGAGCGATTTAAAAAGGCCAAAAAAAAAACAACAAAAAAAAACAAAAACAAGGCCATCTAAGCGTCGGTTTCAACACTTGAGTGTAGCTGTGGTCGTGGTCCTGACGGTAATCATCGTTGCTCTGATAGCTGTTATTATATTCCTAGTCACCCGAGATAGAACTAGTAAGTAAATATTATTCAATAATAGCGGCTTTTAAACATCAAATTCAAAACTACAGCATATAATTTTGATTCAGATATCGTTTATCGAATATCTTTTTCGCGAAGAAAAAAATAGGTCTTGTTATATCAGTATGGTAATTTCTTTTGTTTGATTTTTTACACATCGTTTGTTTTTGTGTGTGTTATTTTTAAAAGTTTGTATTGTACAAACTGAATCAGAGCTTGTTAGCTCAGAACATAAAGTCAATCATCACTTAGTTCTCCTATAAAATATATCATTAAAATACCGAAATACCGAAATATAGAGCCCACATTATCTTGCTTTACATTTCAGCGACCAATGGAGGCTGGAGTGTATGGTCGGCGTGGTCTCCCTGTACAGAAACGTATGAAACTAGTCAAACAGGTCTAAAAACCCAACAGCGCCAATGTAACAATCCAGTACCTTGAACGATTTTAATCGTGTATGACGTTTGTCTTACTGCGTTAAGATTAATAAAATCGTTAATAGTTTTATAAAACATTCTTGCTCTATCTGTCACATAAACAATTGAATTGCTGCAACGAAAATTGGGTATAAATTTGGATGTTGCTCGAATAGCAGTCTCGGTACAAATGACCATCACTGTTTTGAGCCGACAAAACATGTTTTCATGCACCTTCTATCAAACTGACACAACTAGTTTGATCAGACAGCCGTTCTTCGCTACAAGATGTTACACAGAGAAATATTACCTCCCACACAAAATCAAAGACTGGGTAAGAATTTCACAAATTTAGAAAAAAAGACACAATACGTGTACTTTTTTCATAATGACTTTAAACATCCTGTATTTACATGATTTAAACGATTTTGTATTCAATAATCATTTATCTAACGAATCCATTATATAACCGTCCTTTATCTAGTCTGTTTTCCCTCTAGCGTGCCTCTTACAATACCGACCAGAAATACTGTCTTCGATTGCTGCAGAGTAAGCCTCACGTGCTTCTTAAGTTAAGATTAGATGTTACAACAGTTACTGCTAATTTCAAAACCCCGCAAAATGTATGTAACGTTGTATCATTGAATATGACACGCAACTACCTATAGCAATTAAATCATCTCTCCCTTCACTTTAAATATCCATTTTCATTGATAGTATATTCAGTACAAAACGCAAATTGTAAGTTACTCATATCTTTGTAGGGCGAATATCCAGCATATAATAGTTTTATCATAGTTACATAACTTACATTCGTAAGAAACGTTAAATTTTCCAAACAAAAAATGTCAAATAAGCATTTTGAAATCAACAAATTGTTTGTTCTCTATGAAATGGAATAAAGCATTTTTGCAGGAGTAGTATCGTCTAATCCGTGAATAATTCCATTTTATAACTCTGTACCATGTTTCTGCGATATGAACTGTATTATTTAAACTACGTTTACGTATATGATAAACATGTGGCTATATGGAAGGTTTGCTCGGTATATACTATTTGTTATGAACTTATGACAATGCCATCATGTTCTTAATTTAACAAGACGTCCTTTAACTGATTCTAACGAAATTTGATACTTTGGACTTCATAGAAGTGAAAGGAACCAGAGCTTGGCAATCCTCCACTTGGGCTGATTGTCACGCAGACTACGGTATCGACGGCAAACTAGACGGAAAATTCTGTACAGAAAAGCAATCCTGTGGATGCCGATGTGCCCACACAGACTGCAAATTCCGCATGGGTCATGGAATTCCAATGCCCTGGTACAGTGAAAGATGTCTCAGTGTACTTTCGTTCAGAATACGGTGAGAAACCGGATTAAAAGTTTTGTTTGATATAACCACACAGTACTTCAATACATAAGAATATTGCATTGGTTTCAACATAAAAAGTTCTCTTTAAATTTGTTCTTTTGACAATCATTGGCAATAAAACTTCATAAGTGAGTTTCTCACGTTTACACAAAGCTGAACACAAAAAGTATCGTAAATATCCAGTTTCATGAGTTGGTGGGGTTATAAAATTATTTCTTAGGTCTCATTTATAAATAACCTCTTACCCGCTAGTGTTTGTTTTACAGAAGAGAGGAACACAGCCTTCACGATTCTGGTATACGATTCGTTCGAAGATGCGAAGTACGATGCTAGAGAAACGGCATGCATCACCTACACCGGGGCAGGAATAGTTTATAAGAAAACGTTAACCTGTCTCCAAACCGTGTATGGAAAAGCATTAAGAACACAACATTTTGTTTATTTGAAATACCCTCAACAGCCAAAGCTCCAGATATGTGAGGTGGAAGTTTTTGTTATTTAATACTATTAAAGAAAAATACGAATATCATAGTTTGATTCCACCTATATATCACACAGTTATCAATAAAGACAAACTATGCTTAATAAGATTTAATTTGTTTAAGTAGTTATTTTTCTTATTCATGGAATGAAAAAAATACATATGCACATTGTGTTATTTACGACGGTGAAAGAATTAGATTTTGTTTGTTTTATAGTTTAACTATTTTTACATGATTTTTGGTAATTAAGCAATAATTTACATGAAGGCAATTGATTATAGACTAAACTTGCAAAACACATGTAGTAGTATTGTTTCAATGACAAAAAACACTACATAAATGCTTTGTACTACTAATGCTTCTACATGTATACTATTTTCCCCATCAGATATTGTTATTGCACACATTCTACATATATTTCTTAACTTTGGATTCAGTGTAAAGCCAAACAAGATAAATTTTCTAGCATGTATTCGTTGCTTAAGAAGCATTCGTTGCTTAAAAAGCAATCACAAAGCAAGATTTATCGCCAACTTAAGTTTTTGCACAACAACTATATTATCACGTTCTTAACATTTTGTCTTACAGGGATAACACAAAATGCGATTAGGTTTGGGAAAACGGTTTTTTGAAATATATTTTCGTCTACGAAAAGTTTTAACTGATGTTTAAAATAAGCTTAAATCCAATAAATTTTCAGGCGTTCTTTATGTCAACGTTTGAATTTTACACATTGTAGAATTTTAAGGTCTAGTTTGTCTTCTTTACTATTCGAACGTGTCTTACTGTATGCAAAATCAAGATACATTAGTAACATTCATTTGAACGGCATTTTGCCAATTTTGAGATTTTGATAATTTTCTTTTCATCGATGAACAGGATTGGGAGGAGTGTAGCAAGCCCTTAAACACGAAATTAAGCTTTTAGATCCGACAAATTAGCATGTGACAGGTTGGACCAGAGAATTTTGTCATTTTGTGCTTACTGGTCTCCTTCAAAATCGACAAAAATCTCGTAACATCCCGCTGATAGCGGTCATAGACAAAATCTTGTGAATTTATCATAAATCGTGTATCATTACCTCCCTTTCGAGTTCACTAATTTTCCCGCAGGGTGCCGCTGCAGTATTCTAAACCAACGTTATGTTGTGCGCTAACCCGATAAATGAATCTCGACTGAAACCCAAACGTCCATGAACCACAGGCAATCCTGTCGATCATGAAAGTGGATGGAAGTATGTCATTTAATTTTCTGATAAGAAGCAAAGGGAAAGCGTTAATTTTTTTAAGACGATCCCAGTGATAGGTGAAAAAACAGTACGAAAATAGTGAACACAACGATGAGTTATCCCTCAAAGTGAGGAACACGAGCAAATCGAGTCGACAGTTGTGTAACTGTTTATTACATGTATCAAGGGACGCAAAACTATATCACTAGCTGTATATGATCTGAGTTATTGTTCCAAAACTATATATTTTATTTTATGCTTTACAGTGAAATATAGATTTTCACGGTGAAAAAAGTAGTATTTCACTGTTTTCAAACTGTGGAATACCATTTTTTCACTATTTTTTTTTACGTTTGTACCCAAACGCACATAACTTTCCGAATGAGAACGATTCGAAAACTGGCTCACATTTAGGTAAATGACGTCATGACGTCACGTCATAAACAAACGTTTTTGGATGAAAAACACACCAAATCACGCTGTATCCCTCCGTGGTCCATTTCGAAGGAAGTCCGTTTTAATATATGCTTTATTTTTCTTTTCACCTGGGGGCCTCTTAACTGTTAGAAATCGGCCTGATTGCAGAAAGAACATGGCAGGAAAATAAATGAAAGCAATATCATGCCTATATCTCGTTTGGTAGAGGCGAACTAGTTCCAGGTAAGCGGATGTATATTTTTGGCACCGTATTTGCGATACCGCATTTAAAATAGGGTCTGTTCGGTTAGAGATCAGTAATTTTCTTACAAGTAAGTTAACCCCCAATTTCCTTTGTGTTTTTGAATAGATGAAATGTAGATCTTCACGGCAATATAATATATGGTTGTCTAGAAATTAAGATGACAGAAATCATGTTAAATGTATATTGAATATTGAGAATTTAACATCGAGGTCTATGGGAATTGGATTTATGCTACCATGCTAAAATATGGTAGCTATCAAATATGTTGATGTTCTTTTATTTAAGTAAAATTTCTTTCTTTTTAAATTCAAATATTTATTGTGTTACTTAACTTTGAAGTTTATTGTCATAAACAGTTTGATTCTTAGTTGCAAAATTGACATCAATATAATTCTTTGTAAGCGGTTTGACAATTTTATTACCATAACATTGTTTTTACACTCTTTTATGTACGTTTGGCATAAAGCCTTTTTCAAGATCATTTATAGAAAATTTCTACATTTTTGTCATTGTTTCACAGCACAGACAGGAAATACTCAAAACTTTTTAATGATACTGTATTTCCTGTCTGTGCTGTGAAACAATGACAAAAATGTAGAAATTTTCTATAAATGATCTCGAAAAAGGCTTTATGTCGAAACGTAGATAAAAGAGTGTAATAACAATGTTATGTTATTTACTTTCATCCCTGATAGGATGCATTTAAACGTTATAATTTTATTACCGATAAGATGTATAGATATCCGTTATAGTTGTCATAGTATTGATTGCCCGAGGCAGATAAATTATCAGAAGTTGAGGGATTTTATAACTATATCAAGACATTCTAACTTGGACTCTACACTAAGAAACATCTAAATTTAACAAAAAGAGCGAAGGAATACCGCTCGTATTAAGGATTACCTTAACTGCATTTTATAAATTGTTTTTTATATTTAACATTTATTTGAAAGTGAAAACCTTGCACAGGAATACCTCAAACAAATATTTTGAACGTTAATTTATTGTTATTTCACGTTATTAATAATCTATTTGAACAAAGAAATAAACAAAGAAACTTTACACGTGTTCCTTACTGCCGACGGCAACCCGACGAATTTAAACCTGTTATATTTACTTTGGTTCAACCTTTTGGTGCCATTTCATGCAATGTTTCTGTCAAATTCACACAAATTGTGCACTAAAAGCATTAAAAATAAAAAGAAAATTTGTTTTTACCGGTGAAAGATAGAAATATATTTCACTAGTTAATTCCGGAATTATGTATTTTCAGTAATTATATACATTCTATCAGGGATGAACGTATTTAATACAACATTGTTTTTTTTTCAATCTGTTTATGACGTTTCGGCATTAAGCTTTTTTCAAGATTATACATATATATTGTTATAAAGAAAATTTCTACATCTTTCTCTTTGTTTTACATTGATAACTGTGCTGTAAAATAATTAGAAAGACGAAGAAATTGTCTGTATATAATCTGGAAAAAGACTTAATGTCGAAACGTCGAAAATATAGTGAAAAACAAACAACAATGTTGTATTAACAAAAAATTGCGCTATCGTAAAATATGATGAAAGGTTAGTGAGTATAAAATCAGTTAGCAATCTAAAAAAAAATAAATCGCTTCCTCGGGCGCACCTTTTAATATTTTGGCGCCAAAACAGTGTTTCACTACTGTTGATTTTAGTTCATACTATAAACCAATGTCTTGGACCGTGATCTGTGCTTTATACAATGGGTTTTAGTGATCTGTGCTTTATACAGTGGGTTTTAGTTCCGGGTCGTACCGTTCCCTACGTAGTTCTTAAAAATTGTGACTAGAACGTTAAACGGTAATTGCAGCTGAATCGTATCGTATCGTTTGAAACTGGTGGGCATGAACGGAGTAATAGTGCTTTTTCGGTCGAAATGAAATTATTCTGGAATGCTGGCCTGTATATCCCGCTGAACAACTTTGTCGGTGGCGAATGAAGAGACTAATGATTTACAACTTATTTGTAAATAGACTGACGCGCAGCCCGGCAATAACAAGTCTTCATTTTCTTCACGTTTTAGTTAAATTTAATGAAATAATAGCTGGCATTTTTAAATCAACAGAAGAAAAAAAAGAATACCATCGAAACTAGACAACAGAAGAAAATTTCAATACTGAAGAGAGAGAGGAATGAAAATTTTAAAGTTCTACAAGATATTCCAGCAAGGCCGCAAGATCAAAAGAAACATGAAAACAAGGAAACATCAACTATTAACAAGAAAAATGACAAATAAAAAACAAAAGAAAAAGTAACACGGAAACAAAATAACTTTCAGAATCAAGATAAAATGATTGCACACAATAATGAGAAAAACAATCAGCAAAAGACCAACACACAAAACCAAAAAAACTTCAAACCCTGGGCAGCACACAAGTAAACAAGAAGACATATGCCGAGGCCGTGAAACAGGGGAGCTGCAGAACAACAATTCTACAAAATACACTAAAAACACTAATATCATGTCTCCAAGAGCTCCAAGAAACAGACGGTTCATCAGAATTGGAAACAGAAAAAAATGGAAAAGGCACAAGCGGATTAAGCAGGAGATCGAACAAGGAAAGAAAACAGTATTAAATCTCTCAAGCCGTAAATTAACAGACACTGAATTTAGACTTTTAGGAAAAGGTTTGTCATTCTGTCCAAAACTAAAATCTCATGATAAAATAAAAATAGCTGAAGATATATTTAGATTTAGCCGTCGTTTACGTCTTAAAGAAGTCTTTTTTGAAAATGTTGATAATAATACTCAAAGTAATTCACAAAATATTTCTCAACAAATTTCAAATTTGGCCAATGATTTTAAAGATATGCCTTTTTTCAACAAGAAACAGTCCATTTTCACTCCAAAAAGTGGAAGGGATCATTATTTGGATTTCTACATCGAGGCTATAACACAAGAAATTCTTAATTCTCTTCCCAAAAAAAGAAAATATACTAATATTACTAAAGAAGAATTAGAATGTTTAAATAACTTGTCTAAAAGTGAAGACAATATTATAAAAAAGCAGATAAATCAGCTTCTATAGTAATTATGAACAGATGTGACTATGAAAAAGAAATTCAAAGACAACTTGCAAATGATAATTATTATGAGCAACTTAATTGTGACTTTTCAGATAAAGTAGAGGAAATTGTTCGATTATGTATTGATGAAATCAAAATGACCAATGACTTTGTTGATCAAGAATTTGATATCTTTCCTTGAAAAATAAGAACTCTGCAATTCTACATTCTGCCTAAAATCCATAAAAAGCATAATAAAGAATTACCTATTGGATTCCCAGGTAGACCCATTATATCAGCATGTAATTCATGGACAGAACACATTTCAAAATATTTTTATTAACATTTACAGCCATTAACGCAAGCTCTACCTTTATATGTTAAAGATACTAGTGATTTTATTCATAAACTTAAAACTCTTAAGCTAACACATAAAAAACTTATTTGGTCATTTTGGATATAAGTTCATTGTATACCAATATCTCTCATGCTGAGGGTATTGAAGCATGCAGACATTTTTTGGAAACTAGTGGTTACAATGGCAGACTTTCAACTGATAATATATGTTAACTTGTCAATTAAGTATTACACAACAACTTCTTTCAGTTCAGTGGTATTAATTTTCTTCAAAAAAATGGGTACAGCCATGGGTAGCCCAATGGCACCATGCTATGCGTCTTTATTTATGGGTAAACTGGAACAGATGTTTTTGGATGGATGTAAATATAAACCAGATGCATGGCTTAGATTTTTGGATGACATTTTTATGATTTGGACTCACTCTTTAGAGGATTTGTATAAATTTATTGAATCACTTAATGCTTTTCATCCAAATATAAAGTTTACTTACAATATCTCAGAATCTCATGTAACATTTTTAGATGTTGATGTGTATATTGATGAGAAAAACAACATCAGTACCAGTGTTCATGTAAAACCAACAAATATTCATCAGTATGTACATTACACTTCTAGTCATCCTATTTGCTCTGATAACAACCAGTTCATGGAGTCGCTTGATGAGTTATACAAGTATTTTATTGCCAGGAACTATCCCAAGCCAATTATTGAGACTGCTTTTGAGCATTTCAAAACTATGTCCCAAACTGAAGCTCTGCAACCCACTGTTCAAAGTGTTAACAAAAATATTATACCTTTTGTTGTAGAATACAATCCGTCTTTGCCAAGTATTGGTTTTATAATCAACAAGTACTGGGATTTATTAAAACTATCTAATAATCCTGCTGTTAGAGAACTACATAAATACAAGCCCGTCATGGCTTTCAAACGCCCAAAGAACATTAAGGACATTCTTGTAAAAACTACTTTTCAACCTCAGAACAATGTTAAATATACATCTGTTAAATGCAACCGTCCTAGATGTTCTCACTGCTCTAACATCATTGAAACTGATAGTTTCACTAGCTCTCAGAATCATACAGAATTTAAATTAAATTATAATACTGATTGTACAAGTTCAGATGTAATTTATTTAATAACTTGTAAAAAATGCAATATGCAATATGCTGGCCAGACCAGTCAAAAAGTGTCTAAGCGTATGAACAATCACCGTTTTGATATCAATAGCTATATAGATCCTGCATTTTCTACACTGGTTGCTTCCCATTTCAAGGAAAATAATCACAGTCTAAATGACTTTAGTTTCATGTGTATTGATAAAGTTCATAACAATATGGAGAGACTTATGAAGGAAACTTACTGGATTCATAAATTGGGAACAGTTTTTCCACAGGGTCTAAATTCAAAAATATTGTATGGCTTATCATGAAAAGGTATAACGGTGTTGATTATGTAGATTATTAAGGGATTTTTATCTACCAGTAATTTCCCTTTATTAAGTTTCTACAATTATTTACAATATAGATGAAATAATGAATTTATTATCTGCCTTACATTTTATAGAAATTATTTATGTACAGTTGTTACTGGAATCCATTGTACAGTCAGGGGTGTAACTTGCGATAGTTACATTTTTTATAACTTTTATAGATTAAAAAATAACCGAATTTGCGGTCAACATTTTGATGCAAATATATTCGGTTTTACGAGGTCTTCTGCAATATTTTTGAAAACAAAGAGGTGATTTTTTTCTCTCTGATTGTTGTTCGTTGAAAATCGTGTTTTCTGTTCATTCATTATTCTTAAAACCTTTGAAAAGCGCATTTTTCTATGAAAAATGAAGTCAATTTTTCACAAATTACGCGTTTTTAAACGCTTATAAAACATGCTCAGAATTTTTTCAAGCGATGCCATAATTTTTTTCTGGTTAATTGATATGTATTGCGTCAAGTTTAATGATATTTTCCGATACGCATGACCATTAAATCTTTACGCAAGCCGTTTGAAGAGAGGCATGAAATTTCGTAATGTAACTACGCTGCGTTATTTGATAGGTTTATGGAGTAAATTGTATTCTAAGAAAGACAACTCGTTAACTCGTAAACGAGAAAAAATGCAGTTTGTCTCCCCTATGCCTTCATGCGGAAAGGTCAAGAGCGTAATTCAAGCACTATCTGAATGAATTTTTTTTAAAACTTTTGCTCAATAAAAATATCTAATTATATTTACTTTTAAATTTCAAAGATTGTATGATCCAACAAAATCATCAAAAAGCTTTGGTAAATTGTTAAAATACACTCACGCTCAAAAAAATAAGAAAATAATTGTTAACAGAACACCTAAATAAGTTATTGGAAACGAAAACAGTTTAACAAATATAAAGTTAAGAATTAAATAAATTTATTGCAAACATAATACATTGCATTTCAAGTAAATACGCTTTAGTTAGGAGAGCAGGCAATCATCTCAAATTATGTGATCGTACTGCGATCTTAAGTTAGATTATATATTTACGCATTGTACATGTTGAAACATTCGAATTCAGTTGCATCTTCTCAGATACTACAGTTAATTTATGATCCGTAGATAAACGCTTAATCTTGTTAATGACAGTTACTTCCTTGACTAGAGCCAAAATTTGGGTAGAGACTATGTTTCAATTAATAGCGTCAATTTACTTTGATACTGGGAAAACCTATTCATTTTCATATCAGTAACATGTATTTCTACATAGGAAATTTTTGTTAATTTCGACAATTAAATTGAAAATTTTTGTTAGTGGTCTTGGTCTTTAATTTTAGTTTAAGACAACTTTATGTAAACCAATTGTGTTAATGATCGAAATTATACATTATGGTGTGGTTCATAAAACGCATATATAACTTATAAATCAGCTTTTAATTATTGAAAGTTGAATATAAATATTTGCATAATGACTGTATGAAAAGGTGCTAAGCAAAGCTATGTTTGTGTTTTTAATAAAAGCACAAAGCAGCTTACAAACGATTTCAATTACTTATCACAACATTTGTCACATATCAGACCATTGTAGACCCAGATCAAAGCGTGCTTCTCCAGTCAGTGTGATAGGGGTCTATGTCGCGTTCCCTCCAATAAATAAATCTGTTTAACCCTTTTTCTGTGTAATATGACTGTTATTATTGTGCTAACTGTGTAAATCCAAATAGGGATTGGAATTGCCAGAAAAAAATGATATTGCGTTATTATACTTACATATCGAAAATGTATTTGCCATTATTCACAACTGATTACTGTGTGTGAGGGCTGTCCCAGATTTTCGTAGACTGTGCTCATAACTTCTTGGATAATTATTTTATAAGAAAACAAATTGCATATACATAAAATTCAATCTATTTTACATATCTTTGCAAAAAATTACAATAAAATAAGCAATGGTACAAAAGTTATGCAAAAAACTATAATACATGGTTTACAGTATCGCCCCACGCCGTCAATCAAATTAAGCGACGTTCACTTGCGGACGTTATCTGACGTTCACTTTTTTTCAAAGTATGCACCGGCGTGCAAAAGGCATCGTTCGTGGCGTTTTATCCACTGTCTTTTTATAACATTTTGGTACCAATCCTTCCCGAATGAACGAATTACACTGAGCGTAAAACTGTGTAACTGTTTTAGAGATTCAAACCGATGTCCCTTCAGTTTAGCTTTAATTTCCGGAAATAGTGCGAAGTCAAAAGAAGCCAGGTCTGGGGAATAGGGAGGGTGGCTAAGACGTTGGAAACCAAGTACATGTACATCTATTTCTAGTTGTGTGACTTCGGCAGTGTGTGGGGAGGCATTATCTTGATGTAAAATTATATTCTCAACTGCCAGAACAGGTCGTTTCTTCCGCAGCGCCCATTGGAGATCGCGCGCCAAAACCTAGAAATGGAACATTGCCACGCTTTGAAATAGTTTATATTATAATTACTTTTAAATTTATGAACATGACGTAAAATATGTGGACATGTTCGAAATTTAACTGCGTGTACTTTGCATCTCGACCATAAATAAAAAATAGCGCTGATAAAATATAATATTTGAAATTGCGCGTAATTTAATAATTTAACCAACCTAACTGTAAAGTAACGAAATCGCCAATTTAAAAAATGCGACTTTATTAAAAATGTGTAAATATGAAAATACCTTCGCGTAGTAGGCCCCGTTGATGGTTTTACCAACTGGAACCGGATGACAAAGGATCATCCCCCTACAATCGGCGAACATCGCATACATTTGTTTTCCAGCAGAACGCGCCACTCGTGCCTTTTCCGGTGGCGGCGCGCCGCTCTCGCACCACACCGCAGACTGTTCGCGTGTTTCCGGGTCATGTAAGTACAACCAGGTTTCATCCATCGTCACAATGTTGTCAAGGAAGGCATCGCCCTGCACCCGACACCGCCGTAAGAACTTCTCGGATTCGAACACAAGCCGTTCACGCTCATCAGCATTGAGGAGTTTTGGGACCCATCTTGCGTGTACCTGAAATTAATCAGTGTATATTATATTCAACAGTTCGATCCATTTAAAAAAGGGTGAACTAATATTGGAAAGATAATAAATTAAATAAAGATATTTATGTTTTATTTTAATGTTATCAATAATAAAATACTTTATCTAGATCATCTTTTTATTTTCCTTTCGTAATCAACTCAATGAATCGTTGTCGTGTTGTTGTTCTTTTTTAAATAAATTTTGAATATGAGAATTGCATGAACAAATATGAATAGCTATTTTCTATATACCAGGTAAAATTAATTAAAATACCTTTTTCATGTTTAGGTCTTCCGTCAGTATCCGATGCACGGTTCCGCGGCTAACATCGGCGATTTCCGCAATCTCTCTGTCAGGCGGCGGTCTCCTTCAAGAGCCTTCTTGATTGACGTTGACGACGTCGTAAGGATGACAGCATTACGACCCGGTCGCGCATAGTCTTTGATGTCTGTGCGGCCATCTGAAAATCTCTTGTGCCATTTGAACACAAGAGCCCGACTTACAGAGGATTCCCGCTTTTTCTGCTGCAACAATTTATATGTTTCTGTCGGTGTTTTTCCTAAATCAGCGCAAAATTTGATGTTTGCTTTAATCTCCATGCGTTCATGGGATGTCATTTTCACGTTAGATCTAAGACACCGTGACTAGCGGAAACGCTGTTGTTTTCGAAACGCAACGACCGATTGACGTCAAATTTTGTAATGACGTCACCAAATGGATGCCTTATACGTTCCCGTAGTTTCATGAAGTTCAGCTGAAAAAATGCGTTAAATATAGCTAAACAAATAGGAAAGTGAGAATCGTTTTTTGACGTGGGACGATATCGCGTTACCATGGTTATAAAAATTATCGGCAAATAAAAACAAACGTTTAAGACATCATATTATCTAAGTTAAAATAAAGAAAATATCCTGTAGTTTATGTTTATGTAATTGATTTACCAATTGCGCGCAAATCGATCGAAATATGGTCACAGTCTACGAATATCTGGGACAACCCTCGTACAACAAATGTGCTTGTGTGCTTGCTTTCATTAGTAAGTAAAAGATAGACAATGGGTGGAGTGGTCTTTGAAAAATAGACGCGAGCGCAGCGAGCGTCTATTTTCATAGCCGCTCCACGAGGTGTCTATCCGACTTAGACCACATGACTGCAAAACCCCGAAATTCTCGTGCACAAAGCAATGTATCCCTCAAACTTTACAAGCCGTTACACAAACTTCTGTCATTCACAATTCGTGAATAAAAGGAGTCACATGTATTTAGTGAGTAATTTCATAATTTTGTTATAATTTTAGTCAGTCATTAAATCACATTAAAAAAAACTTAAGTAGTTTTAAAGTTAGTGTTATATTTTTGTCATTCATAAAAATCAGATATATGCGTGTTTTAATGAATTATACTCAACAATAATAAATAGTATCCACGTTTTATACTAATGTTCTCATTGAGGTTTTCTTAATATATAATTAGGAACGCTTTGAAGGGTGTTTTGTTAGTTAATCCCGGTTGTTTTTAAGTTTATCTGGTCATGAAGACAATCTTTTACACCAAGAACTGAAAATCTGCCGATCTTATAACAATTAATAAAGGAAATAAAAACACAATTTTCCATTAAAAGAAGGATTTATGAAGGTAGCGGCCTATCGGCCTGACGGCGAGAAGATAGCGGTTTGGCGGCCAGGCAGCTTAAAAGGGAGATAATTGCCAATTGCTGAAATTTCTAGGGCTGTTTATCAAAAATTAATTGTTTTACTAATGAACATTTTGTGATTTTATCGACTTGGGAAATTGAATTCTACAAAAATGTGAATATTATTTTGAACCAATGACTTCTTCCTGAAACCCTAATTACACCAAGAGAGTAGGTAACTCTGTTTGTGACTGTCGATTTAATTAATACGAACATTTTATTTCTTTCAAATGATTGCAGAGATGCAAATCGGTTCAAAGAAAGAATTTCGAATTTTTCTTCTCTAATTTTGCAAAGTTACAGATAGGAAAGTTGATACTTTTGTATTTTTGTTGAGTATACTAGTAGTTTGCCTTTTCAACAGTCAATTGTGAAATAGTGAAAGACAATGAAATTTTATTTAAAACAGTAAATATTTCGTTTTTGCATTGTTAAAACTTCTTAATATAAATAATGCAATCTTGTTACCATGTTTAACAATGAAACCAAATGCACAGTGTATGTTTATTAAGTTTGCATGGCTCTATGGCAGTTGTCATTGCACACCGTCAGTGATAAAAAAGAAAGTTATCATAATCTCTTTAACGGCAAAATGCAGTACCATAAAACTTAGCACAGATCATTGTTATTAATGATTGTTTAAGAATTGTTAAGGTCTAACTATTTTTCTTTACTCTTGTGACTTTTCTTAACGTACGAGTATGTTAAATAAAAATACACAAAATAACATTGACTTATGAAAAGTTTGACGTAATTGCGTTTTGATATTTTACTTAGTTGTCTATGACATAGCAATGACGAAAAGATTAACGCCTTCAACGTCTACTTCATACTCTTACAATTATCACAAACATGTATCGATAGCACAGTATGACACTAAGCTATCGGTTGTCCACTTATTAATATAAGATAGAAAACGAGATGCACGTGCTTCACGAATCTTCGTAGACAACGCCAAAGAGTTGTCTACGGGATTTAGTCAACGGTAATACAGGCCACTGATTGGCCAGTGAACGCTAGCTGTGGTCTAAGAGAGAGAAAGAGAAAGAAAGAGTTGACATTATATAAATATCACATCCCATTTGGGGAAACAGTACGAAATGTTAACCCGAGAGAAGTAATGTCAACCGAGGCGTTAGCCGAGGTTGACATTACCTTCTCAAGGTAATGGGATGTGATATTTATTTTATTACACCGAACATTTGTTTTTTTAGAGATCTTGACTATGACCTAATTTCGTTTGGGAACAAAATCAAGCGCCGGAAGTCCAAAATCAATAATGCTCAATAAGCGGCTACAAATAATGATCAAAATGCGTTTATCTCCCTTGGTCAATTACGCATGCGTAGAAGTTAATTTGTAATCGGATTTCCAAGATATTTATTTTTAGATCCACGCGAGGGTGACATGATGCTGTCGCATATGTGACAGTAGCGATTATCTCCCTGTGACGTCACATTACACTATATAGTAAACTAATCACGTGAGGTGTAATAAAAACACTTATAATATCTAAACGAGGTTTTATTTATAAATGTTTTATCAAACTTTATTCAATATCAAGAAACCGTGTGTTTACTTTTTGGACCAAAAATAACTATAGCAGGTTATTGTTGTCTGCGTACACAACAGATAAGTATACTTCGTGTGTGTTATACATATTACAAGTATACGTGAGTGCTAGTTTGCGTCGTGCATAAAAGAGAGATAAATAATAATATGACTAGTATAGATCATCTAGAAGTTTTGTCATTGATCAGTGTCACACTGCTCTGACAAACGTTTAGAGACATCGCTATATCGTATTCTTCCACACTGGGCTAAGTGAAATTTAGGTAATATGATATCGAGCTACAAATTCAGGTATATGGTTTATAAAACAAAGGACGTTTAAGTACTTGCCTACCCCATTATACATAAATGATTGCAAATATATGGTACGCCGTTGCTGCCTCTTCGTGATAATGGTTTTAGACTGTCATGTTATATGGCAGTTGTCATCGGACTGTGATTGATAAAAAAGGGTAGACTATAAAAATCTCTCTAACGGGCAAAAAAGCAGATCCATGAAACACATTGAAATAACTTTTTGGGCCAACATATAACTGTAACTGGTTAGTTTTATCTGTTTATGGGGAAATCTTTTCTAAAAAGAACCTAGAAGCTCGATTTGTTTCTTTTATCCCTGTCATCGTGTTCTTGCTGATTTTACTCCAGGTGCTCTGGTCTCTGTAAGATCATTGAGTACCCGCCCTTTGGCTTTGCAATGCTATTAAATTCTTATGTTTATATGTTTGTATGCTTTTGCATGCAACATTGTTGAGCTGATGGGTGGGTTGGAGTTATTTCACCAAGACAATTTGTACTTGTTTTGTGATACGAGAACCTGTTGGGGCAAGTGTGAGGTTGGTGCACCCTAGAACCTGGTTTAAACCCCCAGTGGCAATTTGTTTTGCCACTGACCGTTCCAAGGCGGTAACCACTCCGGTTCTCACTTCCGTTATTTGTTTGTGGCGTCCATTTTGAAACTGATTTTTGTAATACCATGCTCTCTTTTCCTCTCTACTTTTTGGCTGTGTGAGGAGGCTGTGTATGCTGGATGTGGCCATTCCTGATATGCATATTTCATTTTTTTAGTACACAAGTGAGTTGGGAGGTAATCATCAAACTGCAAATAACTGAACCATGTTACTTTATTTCTAAATGGTTAATCAAACTTTATCAAATGGATTACCCTTGAGTTACATTTTTGCCAAATTATCTAAAGCAGGTTATTTATGTCTGAGTAAACAAATGAGAAGTACACTTAGTATGTGTTATACAAATAACAAATATGCACGAGTGCTAGCTTGCGTCGTGCATAAAAGAGAGATCAATATTAATACGACATATAACTGTACCAGGTTACTTCATTTGTAAATAGTTTAGTACACGTTTTCTAACAATCATATGACCGTTAAACGTTCCTGTTCGGGCAAACAAATAACTGTAGCCGGTTGGTTTTGTCTAAGTACGAAACTGAGTGGGGAATTCTTCATACAACTACAACTACAAATATTAACTGAACCAGGTTACAACTAAGTAGGGAATTCATCATATAACTACAAATAACTGGACCAGGTTATATTTTGTAAATGGTATAATATACTACTTTAAAATTTGATAGGGATCGCTTTTTAATTCATAAACCCTAAATAAGTAATTTTTGATACATTTAGATTATTCTAATGATTAAACTGGCACAAAGCTGATGTCAAATAAACAAATTTTCAGAATCACAGCAAATATTGTTACGTTTTAAATTTATGCGAGAAAAAACGCAATCTTATAAGTGATCCCTATCAAATTTTGAGTAGTATAAAAAAAAGTCGAAACGAAGTCTCCCATAGACGTTAGACCGACCGACCGACAGACCGATCGACCGACCGACCGACCGACCGACCGACCGACCGACTGATCGATAGATAGATGAAAAGAGAACTTTGAAAGCCATCGAACACGACAAATATGAAAATATTGCAGACTCGGTTTGATTGTGCTTGTTCATAAACAGTATTGGAAATGTATATTACTGGCCACGCCGCCTAGCCCCGGGAGAGAGAGAATGAGAGAGATAGAGAGAGTCAACACAAATATTACAAATAACTGTACTAAGTTACTTTATTTGTGAATGATGTATTTAACTTTATCGATATCATGTAACCCGTACACGTTACTATTTGGGCCAACAAATAACGGTAAACGTTTTTTTTTCGAAGTTCAAAATCATAAACTACGAATAACTGCACCTGGTTACTTTTTTTCTAATTGTGTGTCGTTTGTTAAACATCATTTAATATGAAGTAACCCGTAGAAGTTACACTTTTTGTTCAACAAAATAACTATTACGTGTTATTTCATATCTGAGTACACTGAGGTACTAATCTACTAAAATACTTAAACCAGGATACTGTGTTTGTAATTTGATAATAAGAATTTATCCAATATCAAGTTACACGCTCTCGTTACTTTTTGCGCAAACAATAACATATAACAGAGTCAACAGAGATATCTCAAAAACTGTGCTAGGTTACTTTATTAGTGAAAGGTGTATTAAACTTTGTCAATTTCATGTAACTCGTACACGTACACGTTATTATTTGGGCCAACAAATAGCTGTACATGTTAGTTTTATATAAGTGCACAAATAAAAGAAATGTTCTGTTCTGTTATACATATAACAAACGTGCGTTTGTGCTAGCTTGCGTCATGCAGAAAAGAGGGATGAATATTAATATCATAAACAACTGTACCAGATTACTTCATGTGTAAATGGTTTATTGAACGTTATTCAATAATCATGTGACCGATACACGTTAATTTTAGGGCCAACAAATAACTGTAACGGGTTGGGTTGGTTTTGTATAAGTACACAACGGAGAGGGAAATTTATCATTAAACTACGAACCAGTAACTGAACCAGATTACTTTATTTGTAAATTGTTTAATAAACTTAATTCGAAAAATTCAGTAGATGTTACTTTTTTGGCCAACAAATAACTACTACGTTTTTTTTTCTGGGTACACACATGAGCGGTAGACTCAAACAAATCTACCAAAAATAACTGACCCAGAATACTATTGTTAGTAATTGGTTAATAAAAAGTATACAATATCAAATAACACGTTGAAATTACTTTTTGTGCCAACACATATCTTTAACATATTCTTTTTGTCTGAGTACACAACTGAAAAGTACCGTAAGTATGTATTATAATGTATAATACATAAAACAAATGTGCATGCTTGCTTGCGTGCGTAAGAGAGTGAGAGGAGAGAGAGAAAGAGTGACGAGTGAGATAGTCAACACAAGTAACGTGTTAATTACTTTACTTGTAAACGGTTAATCAAACACTATTCAATATCATTTAACCCGTACACGTTACTTTTTGGACCAACAGATAACTGTAACAGGATAGTTTCCTCTAAGTACAAAAATGAGGTCATCATAAAACTGCCAATAACTGAACCAGGTTACTTTATTTGCTGAATGTTAATTAAGCATTTTTCGATATGAACTAACCTATAAACTTACTATTTGGGCCAGCACTTAAATATAACACGGCAAGAAAATCGAAATATGCATATTAAAGTACACAAATAAAATGGAATAATAAGATACATACTTCGAATTGAACCCGACTACCTTATTTGTACATTTTTTAAACTTTATTGAATATCAAATAATTCTAACTTGTAACATTTGCGGCCAACACATAACTATAACAGAATATACACACCTGGGAGGAAAACTCAGAATATTCAACATAAATACTACAAATAACTAAACCAGATTACTTTATTTGTAAATAGTTTATGCAATGTTAAGTAACCCGTCGAGGTTATCTTTTGGGCAGTCACATCACTATAGCAGGTTATTTTTTGTCTGCGTAAACGGCTAAGATGTAGATTCAACATAAATATGAAAAATAACTAAATCAAGGTACTTTATATGTAATTGGTTAATTCAAATTAAATTTAATATTTAATAACCCGTACACTTTTTTTATTTTCGGACATCAAATAACAATTATAACTGGATATTTTGTCTGGTTGCGCAATAAATGCCAATGCATAACATATTTTTCTGTACTTTGTTTATCAAAGTTAATGATTCAACGTCTAAACCAACTTCAGTTTCTGCCTCTATGGTACATAGAATATATGAACACTTTTTGAGCAATTTAGTGTCCATATTAATCAAACAAATAATACCCATTATACAGTTCTTGCTGCAATTATAATGTTGTGCAAGCCTTATAAATGTTTTAACAATAAACGATATAGTTTCTATACGATACGATAAGTTTATTTCAAATAACACAATACGCAATTTCCATAACATATGAACATACTTGCACAGTGTTATATACATGTAATACAACTGTTTATCGCTAACCGGGTGTTTTCTGACTACCAGTTGTAATAATAAATAAATAATAAATAGTTGAAAAAAAACAACAACAAGAATTTCGAAAATATTTATACAACAGGTTTTGATTTTTTCAGTCTTCGTCAGGTACAATAAATATGTAGCGTCCGTTGAACCCATTTTAAACCACGTAACGTAGCGCTATCTGCACAACGTTTCATTTAGCACATATAACAACGTAGGCCCTGTCACACTATAGCACGTTTCCATTGCGTTTCCACGGCGTTGTTTGATTTTCCAGAACGCCGTGAGATCGCAAGAAAAACATGATATTTTTCGTGAGGATGGAGATGTCACGGCGTCCTCACTGCGACCAAGGCGTTGCTACGGAGCTCACATGGCGTTCTATCGCGTTCCTACGGAGTTCTTGTTGGCGATTGCCTGCACTCTTACGGCGCTTCCACTGCGTGCACTGCGCTTTCACGGCGCTCTTACGGAGCTTCCACTACGTGCACTGCGTTTTCACCTCAGCAGTGACCAAAACCCGCCAACAGAACATGTCTGTGTGGGGTTCTCATAATTCTTCCTTTGAAAGTGCCGTCGCAATACTAGATTAGTAAGTTTTAATCCCGGTTCGAGCCCTTTCCTTTAGAGTGTGCGGGTTGCACTCAGTTAGTTGAAGTAACTAGCAGGATCTTCACATCGCAGCTCAGGCATAAGTCGGTGATAGTGGCCTTGCTGCAACTTTCTGCCTTCGTCCAGCCATGATTGAACCACAACTCTCATACGCCCTTGAGCCCTCATCCTTCGTCGTGTAAGAATGAGGTCTGCATCTTGGTGTTTCTACTTGACCTGGATATAGGCCGTCATAGTGAAATGAGTTTGTTTGTATATCTTGTACATTTTACCATTTCGCTCGTGTATGGCATGCAAACGCCAATGGACGCGGAAGAAGCGTATTAGGAGCGCAATGATCGCCATGACAACGCAGTAGAAGCGCAATGGGAGCGCAATGATCGCCGTGACAGCTCCGTACAGTCGTTGCAAGAGCCCATTAAAACACCTTAACACTCCGTATAAGCGCCGTAAACGCGCCATTAAGCGCAGTAGAGTCGCAGTGACATCTCAGACAACGCCGTGCAATCGCCACGCAAGCGCCACCGTTTACCATGGCGTTCGCACCGCGACCTTTAAGCGTGCCCGCGGAGCTCGCGTGGCGTTGTAGGAGATCTTACTGCGCTGTTACTGCGCCCTTCCGGCGACCCCACTGCGCTCTTATCAGAACGCCGAGCGACGGCGTTTGTTTTGTGCATGCTCAAAGTGAGCGCCGTGGCTAGGCGTTCTATGCGATCCCACTGCGTCTACTGGCGGTGCCACCGCGTTGCTGCGACGATGCTTGCGATCTTACTGCGCTCACATCGGCGTTCTTGGACGCCGTGGGATCGCCGTGTGATCGCGACCCTAGTGTGACAGGGGTTTAACGCACAAAACAGACATTTTACAGTATGAAAACATAAATAAGCATACAATCTTACTTATGTTGGCACAATACACTATCATGACTTAAGGCAGGACATGGATCATAAGTTACAAAAACTTTAAATAGTGTTATAATATTTTTGAAATTGAAAATATTAGTACATATTTTGTCAAGATATAACATAGAGTTTATACAATTTATTTTATGCAGTGAATTACAGAATTTTCTAGGTGAAATAAAATTGGTATTACACTGTGGCATTACACCACAAAAAAAAACAGTAAAGTAATATGGTAACTGAACCACTAGCTAGATGGTTAATAAAAACACTAAAACACTTCTATCCATTCTTTCATTTTCTTTATTTATATGCTAAAACATCTAGCATAGTGGAAGTTGGCATGAGAGATTCCGATGATATCAATCAACCTATCAAATGTTAACAATTAATGCGGTCAGCAGCACTGCATGTGTGAAACAATGACGCCTTACCTTCGCCGGGTCAGATTGATAGTATCTCGGGCAGCAATGTCATTATATCGTTGAGATGACCTTATCCTATCAGGAAATTTATGATGTTTGCTTCAATGTTTAGCTAATTGCTTATTGCTCTTTTATTTGGTTCATGAGCACTGCCGTTCTTGATTAAAAATGCATATGAGCTAAGCATGGGTTTGATATTACAACTCATCCGAAGTACAATTTTACCTCCTTGAATCTGTATTATAATTGATTTAATGAACAATTATTCTCTAGGCCCTTCTTTTCTTACAAAATAATAAACGATTACCCACATTGCCGTGTGAACTTATTTGTTATGATGCGAGTTCTCAAATAGCATTCTTGAGAAAAGCTATTTTAGCACAGAGACCAGTAGGTCAGAAAGAGCAAGTGGGAAAAAACTGTTCAACAGATAATTTTCAGGTACTCTACTCAATGTTTATATAACCCTGTACTCCATGAATATGACTTATATCCAATGTCGATCAGTGTAGGTCCACATCAGCCTGCAAATTATTCAGTCTGATCTGGATCTTCACGGTTTGTCTTTGGATATATAAGATTAGTTTTACCAACATGCGCGCAATGTAGATCCTGACCAGAATTGACGGATGTACAGTGTTTACACATGGGATATTAACCATTTAATCTATTGATACGTTTATTTCTCACGTGTGCATCATACATTCCTATTTTTAAAACAGATTAATAATATTATGTTGCAAACTGAGTTATTTGCTAAAATAAGAATTCTCTTTTACAACTTTCTGAAATTAATCATAAAACATAATTATAACAGTGATGTTTATTGTCTGCACTTAGTAATAACTTTAGGGACCAGGAAATTTTGTAAAATCAAAACTTTTTTGGGGCCATTCTTGTAAGACAGTAGCATTATGATCCATTAAATTTATTGTTTCTGATTATATATCATGCATATAGTATGTATAAGTATGAAGATTTATAAAAACAAAATACCTATACGTTATCTAGTATTCAGACACTGGCTAAATGTCGGATAAACGAGGCACTTAGAATTATATCACTGATAAGGATTAACTAAAAGTGCTTGCGATAAGAATCAGTTAAAGGGCCGAGACTGGTCGTCTTGATTGAGGTTAATTGGATGCTCTGCACGCAGAGGTCATTAATCACAGTGGGGTGCAGATTAATGGGTGGCTGTCAGGTCAGGATATTTGCAGAATCTCTTATCAACTTGATAGCTTTACACTTTACTTGTGTACCTTTATGACAGACATTTTTACACTTTTTAGGTATATAAAAGCATATATAAAGGCATATATTTTTTAATTTCTATAATAGTTCATATCTTATCAATGTCAGTCGGAACATTAAGTGTGTTACCATTTAATTTCAAATCGGAATAGCATATCAGAAAACGGTACATTCAGCTAAGAAATGGAAAAACGTATTGTCTCGAGCCGATTTCCTGGCCTAAGAATTTAAAACTGAGACTGGAGACCAGTCTCTTTTCTCGTTCATCTGATTTGCTTAAATAAAATCAATCCTTAATTTCAGCAGAGCTAACGTGGTGAAATACATTTCTATCTTACAATTGTAAAAACAAATATTCTCTATAACACCACACTCACAAACTGCAACCTCCTAAAGGTTATTTGAATAACGGGACTACTGGCCGTCCTGACGGAGAAATGCTTCGAAATCGCAATTTATCGGAGTTCCAACTTTGCTGATAAGCCTATACACGAATCGAAATCATAGGACAAATGGATCAGCTTGTAAAATATTTTAGTAAGAAATGTAACATTGCTTGAATTATTTAACCCCTGCCCTTACATGTAACAAAAGTTTTATTAACAGAATAAACACAAATAATAGAGAATTCAGAAATATCGTCTGTCATGTCTATGTGATTCTAACTCGATCTCGCAACCTCCTAGTGGTTACCTAAAAGTTACCTACCAAAAGCCATCAAACTGTTTAGTAGGGCATTCAGTATAAAGGTTAGATTCATATTCCACTGTTTACTCATACAATGTATGACTTATCAATCAATATTAATCATAAATAGAACGCAATACAAAAAAGCATCTTTTGTTTCCAAAAACCTGTGCAATATCACTACATACCAAATATTGCGAATCTATTTTTAATTCAAGTATCAAAATAAAGCACCCCCACCTTCGACAGACCAAAATCATATTGATATTATTCTAGAGAGTAACTGTTTATTCAACACTGGCTTTAAACTTTCAAAAGAAATAAGTTATTTCAGGAAGATTACCACAAAACAGCAAAAATCACCTGATTCCAATCCGATACAATATCGATCGAAATACCGGCATACACAAAATGTAACTGTTAGTTATTTATCATGCTTTCGCATCACAATAGAAAATAACAATATTGAAATTATCACATCCTAGTTTTACAAACAAGTTTGACTGACTTAACGGTTAATTAATTCACATACTATATATTTCATTTGAAGGGTAGAACACTTTGCGCACTTTAATAAACACAAGTCAGTTGATAGTGCTGTAACTGACTTTGACGGCTGACAACTGAAATGTAGTTTCATAAAAACTATATCCATTGTGTATATCTTATCATATTCCAGTTGTTAGGTTTTTGCAATAATTCGATCAAACTTCTCAGAGCTTAGTACAAAAAGTAAAGTTAATATTGAGGATGGATGCATCCAAAACAGAACAGAAAATAACTTTTATTTATTTTACTGTGGTCAGTTTCATAAAGGGCGTCACTAACAATTAATGAAAATGAGAACCTGGAGGCAAAACAAATGGCCTAAGTTGGTTTAATCCACTGAAGTTTTACACCCTTAACTGTGAATAGACTGCTTTAAACCCATTTGTGTCTTTGTTTAATATCCATTCATTACACCTTTTTTAAGTAGAAATTGATTAATTTCAGTACGCATATTATAAGCTGGTGTTTGACTTATGTTCCCTTTTCAAACGAATGTAAGTCAGAAACATATTTAAACTTGAATCGATAACAATTGTTTTAACGGCCAGTTAAAATGACTTTTACATGCTTTTTTACAATAATATTTAATTTTGCGCTTTGAAATAAAAATGTGTCTTGTAGCTTATTTAAGAGTTCTTTGTCACATGTTTATATTCAAGTTATATGTTTGTTTTATGTAGTAAAATTTAAGAATTTATTTTTAAATTTTAATTTCTTAAAGCATCTCTATCATATCAACTGATCAAGTCATTAAAAAGATCTATCGCTGATTACCGATATAAGTTCAATTAAGATATTGACACTTTACTGACACATTGACAAAATCATTTTCCACTATTGTTATTTATTCTTTATTTTCTTAAATGTGTTAATGATTTCCTTTATGATAATCGATTAATATTTTATCTGATGCCTCAACGGGTATATAACATGCATTTTATTTCATTGAGAGGATACAACATTCACTTACAACATACAACTCAGTGACACTTCAAACTTAGTGACTTAATTTAAATCCTTGTAAGTTAGGATTAATGCTTACTGTGATAACTTCGTGACTTAGTGTTTCTTACTTTGTGATTATTTAATAATTTGGATTTACAGTTTCTTTGTGAACTTTGTGTTTTTGTTACTTCACATTAAATATTATTGCGAGACTACAACGGAGTGGATTTATTTATTTAGCTCTACCACTAAACTCATTACATCCACCCGACGACGAAACTCCCTTTATATTAAGTGGTATGAGAATCCGCGTAGATGACTTTTTAGTTCATCTAGCTTTCCTGGTACCTCAGCAGAACAGCCAAGCATTATCACCTTAGATAGGAGAAGTTCGGAAAAGATCGTACCAGTCAACCACAGCCAAGCTAAACATCAGAAGCCATGGAATATAAACAGATCGTCCAGAGACAGAAGAGAAGAGCTTTGCTGTGTAACAAATGTGGTGAAGCAAATACCATGTTTCATCAGTGTAAAGCATATTACAGAAAATGTTACACATGCGGAAGCTACGGGCACTATGCCAGATTCTGTTTAAGAAGACTGAGCTCCCCACTCATCCAGACCATGGCTACAGCACCACAAACAACTTTACACTCTGACAAGAAACAACATACAGACCAAAAGAGGCTCGTCAATTTTCAAGACAGAAAAACTGTCTGTATGGAAATGCCTTTTGCCACCCTGAGTGACTTAGAATTCTTAGTGTAACCGATCTTTAACTTTATACAGAGAGGTAAAATCTCTAAGAAAAGCTTTACAAGCAAATGAAAACAGTCAGCTTATAGCTCAAGAAGTTTTGTCGGATCTAGTGCAGCAAATAACAGACCAGAGAAATAAGCTCTCCTCATACATATCTCAGCTAGAAAGCTCACATACTGACTTACAGAATTACATTAAAGAACTTACTCATGAACATCAACACATTTCCCGAAATCTATATAAAGGAACCAAAATGGATAAATCAACAGCAGAATCAGTACAAACAAACTCCCCTTGTAAAAAGTGTGGCAGCAAAAACCGGCATTCAGGATCACAGTGCATAGCCAAACATCATCATTGCGGAATCTGTAACAAGAAAGGCCATCTGGGGATCCTTTGTTCAGCACTACACTATGAACTTTCTGTAGAGACTTCAATACTTAATTTAGTTTTCCAATTAGGAAAAGGTGTTGAAAAGCCACCTGTAATTAAGATACCCTCTATAACATAATTTTAATCAAGCAATAGGGTCATTGCTTTTTTCTGGCAGGGGGGAACTTTTATGTAGTAAAATTTAAGAATTTATTTTTAAATTTTAATTTCTTAAAGCATCTCTATCATATCAACTGATCAAGTCATTAAAAAGATCTATCGCTGATTACCGATAAAAGTTCAATTAAGATATTGACACTTTACTGACACATTGACATAATCATTTTCCACTATTGTTATTTATTCTTTATTTTCTTAAATGTGTTAATGATTTCCTTTATGATAATCGATTAATATTTTATCTGATGCCTCAACGGGTATATAACATGCATTTTATTTCATTGAGAGGATACAACATTCACTTACAACATACAACTCAGTGACACTTCAAACTTAGTGACTTAATTTAAATCCTTGTAAGTTAGGATTACTGCTTACTGTGATAACTTCGTGACTTAGTGTTTCTTACTTTGTGATTATTTAATAATTTGGATTTACAGTTTCTTTGTGAACTTTGTGTTTTTGTTACTTCACATTAAATATTATTGCGAGACTACAACGGAGTGGATTTATTTATTTAGCTCTACCACTAAACTCATTACATCCACCCGACGACGAAACTCCCTTTATATTATTTGCTTAGCACCAATATTTTACATGTGCTGTCACAACGTCACGAGAATGCAAGCGAATACTAGATAGACTCTCACACAGTGCGAACACGAAACAAACAAATCCAGACAAATAACACAAACTGGTATCAGACGATTTCTGAAATATCTTTGTGTAAATTTTGACAGATTCGTTTTGTTCATTGAAAAACTTAAAAGTGATTATGTTTCTGTTTGAATGGCCCAACTAACCCCGATACAGCGAAAGTCAATCTCCATAACAAAAGTCAACAATTTTGAGAAATTCTGTTGTATTTTCAATTAAACTGGATGGCATGCCATGTTGTAATGTAAATGATAAGATCAGTCGATGAAGAACTTTAAAACCTCTTGTCTCTCATGTAACAACTACAGACCAGACAGCTTTTAGTACAAGTTGACATCAACAATACGTTGGAAGTTGGTGGAAGGTTAATAGAACAGTTGCAAACAAACAACCTTCAATATAAATTTAAAGTGGCGCAACCTAGAACAGCACCAATGATACCTTTGATTTTTGCCGATTTGAGTAAAACAAAAATTGAATAACATGAAATATAAAACCTTCTACTCAAGCTGTTGGTCAGGAAACACGGAATGGTAAAACAGAAGTTTTTTTTTTTTGATTGATTTATTTCGGTAAAATAGAGATCATACATGGAGTAGGATTACATAAACATACAAATGCAAATTATAAATAGAAACAATAATAGTTACTAAAAATTAAAACAACAATCATAATTACATTTTACATAAAACACAAATTTAAATAATTACCCATGTTATGCCTCCTAACCCAGGATAACACGAAAAAGACTACATTACTGTAATTCTTATTTCCATCGTGGTCCTGTATAGAGAAAAATAATAGCAATTCAAAGAGTTAGTTTTTCATATTTTAGCGCAGAGTTACACATTGAAAGTGTTCTCCTGCTAACAATTTTCTGTCCAACTGAACTGTCATTACCGTAATAAGGCCAGGCATGTGTAGATTGGAATTGTAAAATGCAAGTGGTTTTAAGATGAATGGCACATGTCTGATGAGATAACTGTATTGTCACACTGCGGTTGGAGCCAGAGATTACTTGCTAACAACATAAACATTCTTAATAGATGTTAACTATTTCTGATTTAAAAGTTAATATACCACGAAAACATAAAAAAATGTTATTTATAAAATGTTCATAAAACAAAATACACACCGCTATCGTAATTTGTTCAGTGCTGTTTTCAATTATATAATTATCCCTTTGAACGTTGTTGAGCATTATACTTGTATTTAAATATTGAGTTGCACTTTCCATATATCTGAGAAATTGTGATACTGTCATGAATGTGTACTACTTCAAGAAAAATCTTTAAACGCTATTTTTAGAAATTTATAAATATGTTTTTAGTGACCATGTGTTAATGAACGGAACTGTGTAAAATCTATTATCACACTCGGCTGTGAATGAATAAATTACATGATTGTTGCTAAAATGTAAATGTTTGATTGCTTGATATGTTTAATGTAGACACCCTGTGAATATAATATGTGTTAATTAAGTAAAACAGTTTCAGTTGCATATGGTCGAAAAATATGTCTAACATCACGTTTTACGATAAAGTTCTAAAATACTGATAAGTAATAAGACATATTAGAAAAATATTGTAAAAGGGACAGTTTTGATATAATATTGACATAGTTTAATACTTATATAATTTACATGTGAATATAATTCATCATGTCGCATAAATGCTTCAATATACTCGTTGAAATAATCATTAAAATTGAAATTATAAATAAACGTGTTTCATATATAAAGTGTACCAATATGGGTAAAGCGCACCTGACGCTTGAACAACAATTTTCTTGTTTCAACAGTTATAGTGGTTCTTGTACTATTCATAAGACTCGTGTTTTAAAGATTTTGTATATTATCAATAACGATATCCCACCATTTAAGTTTAAATAGTGGTATAATATGCCATCCACTCTGGCGGAATACAATATGTATGTTCTAATTTGTCTCAATCCTCATATAAACAAGCAGCGTACGAATTATTATAATGTTGAGGAATTTTAGAATTCGAAACGCATGTGAATTTTTGACTAAATTGGAAAAATAAATGATTAAGCAACACTCCCACTTTACAATACTAGTCCACAGTAGTTTTAAATCAGAAAGAAACAGAAGGGTGTGTCTATGAGTTACGAAAACCTGCTACATCAATAGCGTAACGTTTGAAGAAACCGTTATCAAGATATTCAAGATACTACCAGTCGGATTTGTTCTGTATTATCTATTTATAAATTTTAAAAACCCACAGAGCAGTGCACCAATGTGTATAAATATTATGCTCGCACAATTTCGAAAAACAACCGCCACACAGCGGCGGTTTACTTGAATCCTCATTTGCGTATTATTTCTTTGCAAAACGCCCAATATTGCATCTGGAAATGGTATTATGCAGAAAAGAAGAAAACAACTGCCTGCCTGTATTTATTAATTATAGTTTGGTCCATTAAAATTAGGTGCAATATGCCAAAACGACGTTTTAAACGTTTTTTTAACGAAAATTTGTTCCATAGTTTTGAAAATTTATAAAACTTTTACTGCGAAATAAATTAATATTTATTCGTTTCCAAAGGCGTTAATTGTTGTAAAGCTATGATTATGAAAGGAACCAAATTTAAAATTACTTCTTTGGTATACCAGAATCTAAACTATTTTATCATTTTTATATAATCAAAAAGATATAACACATAATTTACTCTCTCTCTATATATATATTTTGTTCATGAATTCAGGAAACAAAGCCTAGCCTTCTGACCATTTTCCAGCGTAAACTTGTTTACTATCTGCCATTATTGTTCAAAGTTGTTTGTTAGACCTTTGGCTTTTTGTGTACCACGCGGTGCGTAAAACACGTGTTGATGACGTTCTCGCCTATCACTGCTTATTGAATAGGCATACACATACATGTAGGTCATTTACTAACAGTGGGGTGCTGTTAATGGGTGTCAAGATGCCAGGATGTTTGAAGAATCTCTTACAAACTTGATAGCTTTACACATAACAGGATCCGAACGTTCCGTTCAGTTAGTTGATACGTGTATCCTACAGTTTTAAAGTGACCATTAATTGTCTGATTTCATGCGAAAAAAGAAATATTATAAATGTAATTCACAATTCAAGTACATTGCTATTTTAGGAACAGGAAATGTAAATGGATGCTAAATGAACTTTTAAAATCTTAATACATATCCTTTAATACATTTTTTGCTATGTTTAAAATCTCTTCATGCACAACACAATGGAACATTACAGCTTTCTTTGATTTCAGGGTTGTTTTTATTTTTCAGCATATTTATCATGTGCATACACAATTATTACCAGTATTAAGTAAATACCAAATCATACGGCAGTGCATTTTACAGTTTTGAAACCAAACTATAGTTTAACGAAGGTTGAAATCGAAACTAGGAAATGTTCTCAATAGTTAATGATCATCTATTATTTTGTGGTACAGATCATGAAATTGCCGATAATTGAAGCCAGATGGATATTATAACAATTAGATAACATGGCCGATACATGTTAAATTTATTTCTCTAAAGCTAGTGTAAAGAACATCATGACCAAAGAGCTCGACCTGATCAGTGGTATAACAACATGGCGTATCTTTAGCTGATTAACCAGTGCAGTTATAAAGCAATAAATAACCATAAACACATTCCAACTGACTCTATAGCATCCCTCCTTGAACTCTGCGCGAAGCTGACAACTGATTTATTACCATTACAATGTCGGTCTTTAACCATTGTTGTGTATTGAAGAACTTGATGTGAGGTCAATATTTTTTATGCTTTCTGATATGCATTTCCATTAAAATGTATAAGTGTAGGTTATAGTTCAGAATTTGAAAATTTAACAAATTAAATTCGACCAAGATAAGTGAGGAAGAATTTTATGTTAAATTTTCTAAAATTGAAAATTTCTAAAACCCTACCCTGACAAGAAAATTCAAAGCTCACTCGGGCTTCATTTTATTTTGTGTAAACATGGATTTCAGTTTAACAGATAATAAATTTTTCTTAAACATATTCTTAGAATTGGCAGAAACTGCAGAATTAAGTGCAACTTATCAATAAGCAATAAGCACATGAGATTTGTGTAAATCATAATACTTCATTGGGAACGGATGTTTAGAATTATTTGTTAATGATTTCTTATGATTGAAAGTACTTTTTTATAAAAAGAAATTATATACAACATTAAACTAACATTAAACTAATTTTAAAAATGCTAAATTTCATTGTATTCTAAAAACAAGTGGGTAATTGAGATATGAATTGTTTTTCTTTATTAGTTTCACTGGGAACTCTTATTTGTATCATTTAATTAGCTATGTGAGGTATGCATGACACATGATTTCAATTTTATTAATAAAATTAAACATAATTGGACAAAGTTTGTAACGGATGTTTAAAAGATTGTGTGTTCGAAAATTATGATTCTGTGCTAATAACTTGAAAAAGTGTAACAAAATATTAATACTTATTTCAGTGATATTTTTTGTAACCCAAAATATAACTTTGTAAAGTTTTTTATTCAATACAAGAAATTAAGCGATATAGTTCTTATTACTGAGTGTATAAAACTGAAGGAAATCTGACACATTAAACCATTAAATCTGCCAGATTTAATCATCAAATTGGTCAGATTTAACAGGAAGTAATGGGAAACCCAAATAATGCCATTAAATTTCTTGGATTTGAATGAAATGAAGGCTTTTGATTGACCGAGAAAGTAGGTGGAACTGTAAAGCTATTAAGTTTGCGAGAGCAGTCAAAACATCTGGGCATGCTGTCAGAATCATTGACCAAACATTAATTTGCACCCCTACTGTTATTAAATGACCTCTGTGAGATAAGCATCAAATTAACCTTAATCTTCAGGAATATCAATCTCCGCTTTTAGTATCTTGTGTACGCACTAATCACGCTAATTAAAGAAACAAAACAATTAAATGAAGCATACTAAAAGACGCAAAGCTAAGATCAGAAAACAGATTTATATTAAATAATTATTATATATTTAACTAAACGGAAAGACTACAAACTCTTCATACACTTTACTTTATTGTATACAAGTGCAATGCTAATATCAACAAGATTTGTCATACTAATAAAATCATTATTTTCTACAAATAATTTATTATGTTTTTGTTCTAAAATTTAATTATAAAATATAATTATCAAAATCATTACGTTACAAGTTATATAAATTTGGGCAGAACTAAAAGCGGATTTTCTCTTCTGAAGGCATCAGCCTTATTCTTAATCATTCAGATAGTCCGGTTAAAAATGTTGATTCCAAGCACTTTCATTCGCTTGCTCAAATTTGAAGAAAGTATATTCTACTTGAACTCGCACAAACTGTAATTACTGTAACAAAATTATTATATGTTTTATTATAACACAACAGACGGTTTTAACGTTGAAACCGAAATTAGGAATGAAAATGTTTTTTAACGTTTATATAAATCAGATTTTTTTTTCTACAAACCACTGCATCAAATTGTAGACTAGTGTTAAGTGTTAGTGTTGGGGATTTAAAGATTATTATCTTTTGTTTTAGTGTGTCTTGGGTAACTAGAGCATTATTTCGTCCGAACGCTTAAAATGTAAACTTTGTCGCATAACAATACATTTATTCACCTTAGTTTGACAGACAATAAGAACTTCCATAAAATTCAAAATAGTTTATGTTAACTTTCTATCAACAGCAATACAACACAAAAGCTGAAAAAAGAAGCAAAATAGATAATTTATTTCTCTTTTATTTTATTTTTGTGTAGCCGTTTACGGAAAATGTGTAACTATTTTAAAATCTTATCAAATCCCAGTAGGGTAAATGATGACGAGTAAATGTGTATTTAATTTCAGTGTCGAAATCGTTTTTTATTTTTGCGATATCTCATGATTATGAAATGTACACATAAAATATTAATGAAGTTCACGTGTTTGTATTATGTGCGAATTAATGAAACGCATTTTTATTATTTTAAGGATATGGCATAATTTGAAGTTCATGTCTTCAGCAAAGACTCATTTAAATGAATTTTTTAATGGCCGCAGAAGAAACTTTTCGCAAGCAACATGTTTCATATAACAGTCTGGCACACGCTGGGGCATGTACGCCAATAGCTAGAATACTAAACTTTTATAACTGATTTTATATTACTGCTTTCTACTTGAGTTGTTTTCTGAGGACCTTTCATTTATCTTATTATTGCAATAAAGTTTCCACAATATCTATTATATGCACACTTTGTCAATTTTTCGCGATAGACCGAAATTACTTTGTGTTCTTTTGACTTCTGAAGATATTGAGTTGCGCTTAGCAAGGGGCTATTCGAGGCGAGCCATAACATTTAATTCAATTCCTGGCCGTGATCCTATTTCACCCAACCCAAGCATGCAACATTTTTTTGTAGATATAATAGATACATGTAAGCTAGCTCGTGAATTTCGGACATTGTAACGGATATGGTAAAACTATAAGTTTTGAAGCTTTCACCATGTAATTAGGATACACATATTTCAGAATTGTTATTATTTTTGTACATGTTATTTGACCGCATAAAAATGTTTCGTGAGGAACAAGCTTTATATGGCACAGTCTTACATACATCCAGACATAAACGTAAATAGCTAGAAAATCAACACGATTTTATATATGATTGCTTTCTACTTGAGGTCTAAACTATTTACATTGGTTCACAAAGTATTATTAATATTAAAATATCGCAATAATAACTATGGTATGCATGATTAATATAATTTTGGAATAGATCGAAATTTGTACGTTTTACCTGTGTACATTTTGAACTGCGCTCAAACAGGGGCTTAGTGGTGAGAGCAGTAATATTCATTTCCATTACGGGCCATGTTCCTTCATAACCCAACCGAGATGTGTTAAGATTAGTTATCGTCTTTAGTTGCTTACAAAGTTCCATTTTATCTAATGAAATGACAAGCTTAAGAAAAAATATTATTATAATTAATTATGAAAACAGTTTTATCTTTATTATAAGCGATTGCAATTTTAACATTTAAATTTATTATTTAACAGATATTATAGTTAAACGCAACAAGGTAACTAAAATAAATGTATGTGGTTTTGCGAATAGTTCAGGTGTATTAGTAGATTATCCTGTTTATATATTTTAAGACATCATGACAACCGGTTTTAACAGGAAGTAGTGGTTGTACGTCTTTAGTGGGATTGAAACATAAACCAGATGACAGACTGGTAACGGCATTGCACTTTGTGAATAGACCACGAATTTGGTAATGCTGCTAAGATATGATGTTGATTGACGCTTAAATGTCAACGTATAATGCTTATTCATAAGCCATTACGAATTGATTTATTTATATTCTCTGAGATGTGTATAATTCTAAGTTAAAATATCTAGTCATTTAAGTATACTAAATGACATATTATCATTCATTTAAGTGTTTTTGTTTCTTAAGAGTGTTGAACACTAAAATTAACAATACATTTGGCAACATTTCTAAGATGACTATCCTCAAACAACTTTGTGAGAACGTCTGCAGTAAAAGAGTCTAGTGAGCATGCATGTGTTATCTTAGGTAGCGAACATCCTTAATGAAGTTGCTCTTGGTAAACATTGTAACCATAAGGAGAGAAAACAAACACATGTATAAGTCTTTGGTTTTAAAAAATGTTTCATGTGGCTGCCATTATAAATCATTGTAAATTGTTTATATAAATTACTTTTAAATATTTAGTCGGATTTTTGAAATAACTTACTTGGTTCATATATTAACCACCATTTGCTCAAAAAGCATTATGTTCAAAACTGCAATTTTATGCACCCACCTTTGCTCAGAAATTGATTATAACGAACTGATTAATAATCTTTGATGTGAGTATGACTTAAGTAGCGATAATATGACATATTTTCATCAGACACTGAAGCATGGCATTGTTTAACTTGTAAATATAATATAAGTTTATTACATGTTCGACGATGAGTTTACAATTATGATCTTAAGTATACTTTAAGATTGATTTAATTTGATTTGCAGTAGCAATCATTATTGCCAATACCGTGTGGTTACTGAAGCAGGGT
The DNA here is from genome assembly GCA_038501625.1 of Corbicula japonica. NCBI lineage: Eukaryota > Metazoa > Mollusca > Bivalvia > Venerida > Cyrenidae > Corbicula > Corbicula japonica. The sequence goes on along the minus strand of JAZAYU010000332.1, from coordinate 494,756 downwards.
ATTGTTTAAATTACTCAGTTATTGATACTACATATTCGATGATATAATTCACTATAATAATATTATTATTATCTTTAGTTAACAATGTACTCAAAGATTGCTACGATAAAGAAAAATGTCGAAGCATTCCCAAATCTTCTGGATTTCCTAGCTGATCCCTATCCGTGACATACATGTAACAAAAACACACTTCACCCCGGGAATCATATAATTGCTGAGCCAAAGCCTAAACGGATCGTATCAAATTACAAAGTTAGCAGGTCGGTTACTCAGGCAAAGGTATCAGAAACAATGTAATGCTCAAAGACGGAACACATTTATCCTTTTACTCTATACATCAAAGCACATTTTGAATAAAAAGATGTTGTATCTGTATAAACTTCATGCAGTAAAATGCACCACAAATCTGCTTGTTGAACGCTTCGTTCAAAAAGTTGAAGATCAGTTGGGTTTTTTCCACATAAACACTTAACAGTCTAAATCAATACCATCTGATGTAGTTACCAATATTTACAATTAAAGCTGTGAATTTTCAATTTATAATCTGCTATCTTAAATCAAATGCGCATCCACATTATCAAATTTTCTCCCATTTCGTTGGTGATTGAAAAGGTTGCTTAAAGTGCAAGCACGATTTTGTCATAGGTTCAAACAGATTGTTTGTCTGATTTTGAAAGAATATAAAGTCAGACTTTGTAAAATACTGTGTTTTCGTCTGGAATTATTATCAGACCTCAACAAAATGCTTTTACAATTGACTTGTATAGTGTTTTGTTCTGCTCTAAATACTTACAATCGATAATACAACACTAACATTTTATATTACTCTAACATAAAAAGGTAGATCATACTAAGTCTTCAGGAAAGTAAATATTTAATCATATTTACACAATATACCTCGCTTTGAAAAAAACTTGGTGACGTTAACCCTTCCTCAACATATACGGGTTTTATCTCATGTGCGAACAGTGTAGATCCAGATCAGCTGGTTGTGCCATCTGTATGGATCTACACTGTTCGCTTCTTGATCTGATATAGCCTATTCCAAAGTGCGCAAAGAATATCATGATTAGGCGCTAGGAATTTGTTGGTTAACCTGGATCTACACTTTTCACATAAGCGTAAAACTCCTTTAAATGGACTAAAGGCGTGTGTTATTTATTTTGTAAACTATACAAAACATCATATATTTTGTTGAAAGGATGATCTATTTTGTAGTATTTAAAGTTGCGCGTTTAATATATACTGTTTTACTTTTTTAGTAAATGTGCGTATATTCATTTATCAATTATACGCAACTACACCTCAAATTTTACAATCTGATGATACCTCAACGAATCGCAATACTAAATACAACATATTATGCCACTCAAGAAATATTCACATCTGGTAGTATCTTGGTATTAGCTAATGACCCCACATGCTGAGAGGCTGACCACATGTTATTTTACACGTCAATAAATTAGATAAGATGCCAAGATTATAACTGTACAAGCTACAGTTACAATGTGATTGAACTGTTTCTATAAGCCTTTTATTTTCCCTGAACAAGCAGCAACCGAGCATGATTAAAATTTAAAACATCGTTGGGCAGCATTATCGATGATATTATCGGAACAGCACTGTTATTTTCGCTGAGTGACATGTTGATCTAACCCTACTGACCTGATTTTATCACGAGTTAACGGTGTCTCAATATCGTGCTGGTTGTTGCTCTATTACTTGGCTTATGAAAAAGCAGGCCTTGAATTCCTTTGCTTTTTAGCCATGCGTCGGCAAGATTTTTTTATAAATTCAAAGTACACAGAAAATTGCATCTGTATAAATATTGAATGTTGATTATATCATAAATGGTAATAATGGTTTCCTCTGCTTGAATTACCATAAAAAAATTTTCAAATTTTATAAACCTCAAAGCAATTGCTTTACGTCAAGGAGAGCGCTTGCTTATTTATCGTCAAGAACAAACCACAAATTGTTTTTTTAGAAATGTTTGCCGATTACGATAATTTGAACAATATCATTTGAGTAAGTAATAGATAACGAAGAGTTGGTGCATTTTATTCAATACAGTGCTCTAACTAAATAATTGCATTTTCACATGTAGGACCCGATAATTGTGTGTCACAAATATGTTAGAATGAGAACATTACACAAGGCCGATAATAAGTATTGAGTGATAACGAATTAGTAGACAGTTACGAGACACTTATTCTGTACGTGTATATAATGACCTTTTGGAAAATATAGAAAGTTAAATGATTTTTATCTAATCTTATTAAGAGAACCTGAAGATGCCACATTTTGTAAAACTATTGCTGACAAATCATATTTATACTATTTCGTTTGTCACGTGACTGTTGAGATATCGGTAACGTACTATACGATAAGTTGATTACCGACTGGTATCTTCTTCTTTTTTCTCTCGTTTTAGAAAATGAATTACAGGATATTTATTTAAGGTATTGCGTATTTCGCCATTGTTTTGCCATGGACAAAAAGAAAAATATAAAAAAAATTCTCAAACGGCACTCTGCACTTCCATCAAACTTTGCACAAATAGTCAAATAAGTGTATGAACAGTAGAAAAAAATAGTTAGACCTAACAAATCCCTTAAATTCTATTTGCCATTAATCACAAAAAAGAAATAATACAGAACAACAATTGAAATGTCGTCCTGCTTGCAATGATATCTAAAGTCCTTGAAAAGAACTTTCAATTGTGAAGAGAGATACATTAGAATATAGTGTAGATCATTTATAGCTTGCACTTTAAAGGGGGGGGGGGATGGGGGGTGAAGATTTTATCGCATGAGGGAAATAAACGGGATCATTTCTATGCACAGCAGGTATGGTATTTTCTTCACGACTATTAATTTTCCTCAATAAGTTGTTTCTGTTTAACTTTACACAGAAAATGGTTTGTTATAGATATTACAAATTCTCTACAATCTTTTTGATAGCAGTGGATCTCAAATGAAATGTAACATACGCTTGAGTCATTTTCTATATACTTCAAAACAACCACTAAGAAATTTATTGAATAAAATGCCTTCCATACAATGTTTCTATAATACCATGTTGTGAAAATTTTTAGATAGAATACATTTAGTAACGAGACACGAAGGTTGTTGATCTGTTCCCTGCCTTCAACATTACAGTTGTGAAAAAATAAATGCGCCAAAAGAAGTTTTCAAAGGACGCACATCACTGTTGTGTTGTTGTTTTTTTGAAGTCGTTAACAAGTGTTCTCTGTAATGTGAAGATGATTTTAAATATCTTATACAAGAACTTGAGACTAAACAGGTCATGTTTGACGTTTCCGTGCAAAGGAAACGCCGAAGCAATTTATTCAGCAGTTACTTTGTGTATGTGTACGAAATGATGTTTTCTTTGATGGATACATAACTGTAAATTGCATACTGTTTTCTTACTTTTTTCTAAACTACACCACCAATTAGTGTTCTGCACAGACTATTTATTTGCTATCATTTAATCACTAGTTAAAACACTTGTATTATATATATTGTTAACAGTCTTACAGAGTAATAGGTAATATGCTGCTCAAACGTTGCTTTGATTGTTCTAAGGCCATAATGGACTTGATCGTCTTTGCCGTTTGAAAAGAAATCATTTATTGTTCTTCAATAATTATTTCAAAGGAAACGATTTAAGTCTCATCTAAAATTTATGGGTATGTACTGATATATATCGATTCCTGTTAAAAAGTGATTGTGCACGTTTTTATGTTACTTGCGCTTTGTTTCAATAACGTTCGTGAGAGAACGTCACATCACATAAACGGCGGGCCTGTGCCTAGTTTATTCTATGTTTTAAGTAGTTTATTTCTAATACAGATCATGGTAACTCAATTCCTTCATGTCAGAATAGTTCTCAGTCACATTCGGCCGGACCATCGATAAAATAGGTCGAATACATTGATGTGTATAATTCTTAGTTGAAATATTTCATTTGTGTCTAGTCATTTCGGTATACTTAATGGCATATTTCAATCATTTAAGTTTTTTTCTTAATAGTGTTGAACAATAAAATGAACAATACATGTACATCTGGCATCATATCTTTTCTAAGGTGGCTATCCTTAAACAACTTTTTATCGTAAGTAAACAGCTTTTGAGAACGTCTGCAGTAAGAGAGTCTATTGATCATGCTTGTGTTATCCTAGGAAGCGAACATCCTTAATGAAGTTGCTCGTGCAGAGAAAACAAACACCTGTAAAAGTCTTTGGCCGACTCAGTGACTGGCTATCAATCAGTTGTCAGTTTCACGACGCAGCTTTAGAGCAATTAATTTAACATTTATCTGCCATGCTATCTCATTGTAATAAACTCTACAAGCAGCAGAATAATACTTTGTCCCATGAGATAATTAATGGCCATTTATCATTTTTCTGGTTTTGATTTCAACCGTATCTGAAGTATAGTTGGCTTTTGATACTATAAAATTCACTGAAGTAGGATTTGATTTTTTTAATATATTTTATACAAACATGATATAAATGTGCTATAAAATAAATAAAACACTGAAAAGTATAAAATATTTTTATGATATTCAAATGTTACAAGAATTTCTTTTGAGATTTAAAAAGTTCATTAGAATCCATTTACATTTACTTCAATTGCGAATTACATAACTTTCAATAAAATCAAGTTAAATTTTTGAGGAAATCAATCGATTTTAAAAGAAACAGGACATTCTAAAATACATTTGAAACGTGTACGAGGGTTGTCGCAGAAGTAAAAGGACTAACACTGTAGATTAAAGATTTCTTATAGTAGACAAAAATAAAAACACTGTTAAATAGAATAAAATCTTCCTTATCAATATGTAAAATTTCGAAAACATACATAGAACAGGAATTAAAAAATAAACAAACAATCAACACACATAACGGTGATCTGGCGCACAAACGAGCGTCATTTAACGTCACACAAGACGTCATCATCTAAACCTTCCCAATATAGTCACCTTCCGTAGCAACACACTTCCTGTGGCGTGAGATCCATTTCTGGAATATGTCATCATCAAACTCTGGATCGAATGTAGACACAATCTTCAACGTTTCTGCCATGAGCTCCTCGCCGCTGTCAAAGTGGCTGCCTCGTAATTGCGACTTCACCTCCGGGAACACACGGAAGTCCATGGGCGCCAAGTCAGGACTGTAGGGTGGGTGGCTCAGACGCTGGAATCCAAGGACGTCGATCTCCAACTGGGTGGAACTCGCTGTGTGCGGAGGGGCATTTTCCTGGTGGAGAATCATGTCCGACAGCTCAAGGCCCGGTCGCTTCTTCCGGAGCGCGTGGACAAGATCACGGCGAAGGAGCTAAAATTAAAAAAAAATATTTGATTTTATTTTAAGATTTTAGTGGGTTTTTTTAAAGAAAACAATTTATTGTATTTTTAAAGAAAACAATTTATTGTATTTTTTTAACATTTAATTTTGTTAAAAATATTACCTTCGAATAGTAAGCTGCATTGATGGTCTGTCCCTCTGGTACACGATGAATCAGGATCATTCCATGTCGGTCCATAAAGAACACAAACATGTGCTTTACTCCGGACCTCGATACTTTGGCTTTCTTGGGTGGCGGTGTTGCGGGCGTCTTCCACACGGACGAGTCAGCCTTGGTTTCTGGGTCATAATGCCAGAGCCAGGTTTCGTCCTGCGTGATGATCCGGTCCAGGAAACGATCACCTTCTTCATCACAACGCGTGAGAAATTCCATGGACGACGTCATGCGCTGTGCCTTTTCGACGTCCGTCAGCAGCCGCGGGACCCATCTTGCGCACACCTTTCGCATGTTGAGATCATGAAGAACTCGTAGCACAGTGTCCTTAGAGGAGTCCATGTCTGCCGCTAATATGTGTACTGTGAACCTGCGGTCCATAGCGATCCGGTCCTTCACCTTCTGTACAAGTGATATTCGCTTGGTCGCCGGTCTTCCACTGCGCGCCTCATCCTCTACAGACTCCCGACCTTCCCGGAACTCCTTATGCCATCGGAACACTAATGACCGGCAGCACTTGTATTTACCGGCATTTTGCACTTCTTTAACTGTTTGAGTTGGCGTTTTCCCGAGTGCCTGGCAAAACTGTATAACCGCACGCAGTTTCACATCACCGGTGGACGTCATGACGTTTTCGCTTGGAGAACAGTGTCTTGATGAAAAACGTTGTAACTGAGTTACTGCAGATGTTACGCCGACCAAACTTACAGGAAATGACGTTATAACGTCACGTGTAAAGCAGACGATATTTCGTGCCATTGTCACTTTATTTGCCTGATCAACGGTATGGTTAAAAAGAGTATGTTCTGTTTAACGCAAACGTTAATATGGCGTGCGCCGCTTGTCGCTTAGGTTGCTATGGAAACACTTGAGTACCGAGTAGTCGTTATGCATATTCCAATTTTTACATTATGTTTGTGTTGCATATGCGCCGGCGTTTATTATTGTAAAAGTATTCTATATAATGGCAAAAAATAAACTTGTTATGAAGAAAGTCCTTTAACTTCTGCGACAACCCTCGTACACTGTTTGGATATGTTTTATCACACTCACATATACATGCTTGTTGCAATATACATAAATAATAAATCAAGTATTCAAATACACTTCATGAGATATAGAGGATATTTCTATCTTTCAATTGCAAAAACAAATTTTCCCTTTATACTTTTAATGAACAATCTGCGTGAATTTTACTCTATCAAGTTGGTAAGAGATTCTGCAAACTTCCTGGCGTTCTGAAAACTTTCATATTGACGGAATCATTGACCAGATAGACACCAATTAATCTGCATCCCGTCCCTCCCCACGTTATTTAATGACCTTGGTAATCTGAGTGTCCAATTAACCTGAACTAAGAAAAAGTTCTCCAGGACTACCAATCTCGGTTCTTAAGGAATGTTTCATGTGGTTGCCTTTACTAAACATTACAATTTGTTCATAAAAATTACTACGTTAAATATTTAGTCTGCTTGTTTTGTAAGTAACTTGGAGTTTTTTTGTAACCAAATTCGCTCATAAAGCTTTAAGTTACAAACTGCAATTTTTATGCACATGTATAAAACTTATTCACATTTCTTAGTATTCCCCTTTTTAAAAAAATGCATCTAGTACAATGTATCTTGCGAACACGGATACATGTATGTAACCTTAGATAATTTGAATTTCAAAAAAGTACAAATCCGAATTTAGAACAAAATATGATATATGTAAAATTACTTTAATTAATCTTAAGGGTGTTATGGCTAAAAGCGAACCACGCCAAATTCCATTTATTACAAGGGAGATAACGCCAACAGATTCAGACTGTGGAATCATATTTTAATCTAGTTATCATTCTTGCTACAGTTTTTTTCCTTGGTGCAACTGATATTTTATACTTAGTGCAAGGGAGAAAACTCAATAATTGAACAATTTTATCTCAACCTAGTTAAAAAAATGTAACTATTGCCAGTTACACCCCTGACTGTTTAAGATTCGTTAGAATAAAACTCCTTTTCGATATAAACTACCAACATGATTATAGGATTTTTGCCTGTTTACATGTACCTATAACGATAAACGAGCGATGTGGCATATGTACTTAACTTAAAACACAAAGCTTAACTATGTAAAGGGAGGAAACTCTTATGAAGTTGTTAATTATTGTTGCAGGAGTTTGCTATCATACTAAAAACATCTAATTTATTTATGTTAAGGAGAATTGAATAAGAATAACCAATAACATATGTTATTTAGAATAATTAATTATTTTTAAATGTTGCTGGGTTTCAATCTTTTATTATGAGCTCTGGTTTAAATCCTACGTATAACTATAAAACAACTTGATAGCTAGGCGGGTTGTGTTTAATGTTCTTGGATTGAGATTAAATAAACTATATTATTTACTTAAGTGTTTAACGTATATTAATCGAATTCCCCAGTCTTTGTTATAACCCGATATATATATGTTTTTCATGTGTAAGATGATTTTTTATATGTATTGCTTGCCTTGATCGCCATGTTTATTAGGATTATCCTCGCAACGTTTTTGAGGCTATCACGGCTAGCTATGTCGGTATAGGGTACACACGCTGCCGAGCTCCGAGTTGAGGCCAACTCAATATTTATACTATAAAAGAACAAACTTTAGATCCACCCAAACTATTGTTAATCTTATGACAAAGCTACCATACGTTAGCTATGAGAAGGTGATGTACAAGTTGTTTTGATATCCGATTTCTTCTCATTATTCATTTCCAAAAGAAAAAAAAAATACATTTACGATTTGCTTCTGTTTTTGCATGCATTCTTCCAGTTTAAATTTTGAATAATCAATACTAAGCAGGTTTTGTTTTTCTTTTGCAACACGAATCGATATCCACGTACATTTATAAACCCCTGCCAAAAGTAACAATCAGCGAAACACATACAATGATCTCTCTACTACTGCATTGTTAAAAGATGGCATGGATACCTGCACTTCGTTTTCTTTTGTTCAATCAAAGGAAACATTAAGAAATGGAATCTTCATAATTCTTCCGTTTCTGGCCACGGTGTCATATTCTGTAGCATTGTAAAACGGTTATTCCATGAATGGTGGTTTCTGGATTATTTGAAAGTTTACATTTGTTAATTGCATCGGTGTGGATGCAAACTTCGTCAATATAAGCATGATGTTGGTCAAAACCATCTTGATATCCTCTTTAGTTACTAGCAAACGGATTTCCAGCTGCTTCACAACTATGTTATAATCCAGCAAACGAAAGTTTCTTAACCCAAGCTCCTTATCCTTCCTAACGCAAACATATAGGTTATCAAGGATTTCCCCGGAGTAAAACAATAGCGGACAAGCTTATGACTGTGAAAGAAAGTTTTCAAATATAGTGGTAGAATCTAAATACACCACTAAACAACAAAGGATTTTTGCCAGAGGAGGCAAAACACCTAAGTATATGCTTTGTAATACATATACCCTTATACAAATCTAGCATGATGTGCTTACGGTAGTCGAATCTGTTAAATACTGTATTCCTTAATGGATTACCGGTACAGTACTGAAAATCAAGAAATTGACATTTTTTGCGTTTCCACTCCGTTTCGTTTCCATTTCAATTGGCAACGTTTTCCGCTGCGCTTCCATTCCGTTTCCGTTGCGTTTCCATTCCGTGTCCATTTCGATTAAAACGCTTTCAACGCTGCGTTTCCAGCGTTTTTTCCGTTTCTAGCCTTTCTTCCGTTTCTAGCGTTTCTTCCGTTTCTAGCGTTTCCAGCGTTCCATTTCCGCGTCCGTGCGTTTTTACCGTTTCCACGGTTAAATATTTTCGTTCAACAAATTTCAGTTACTGTTATAAATGTCAAAACATGTAGAGTTCTATCAAATATAATGAAATATGGCGAGAAACTTCAGACTGGCATTGCAAAATTGCCATTACCATGTTTGCATCAAGACTAAGACGTGAAGGTGATTCGATCCGGCGAAGGAAAACTTTGAGAACTTCTCCATGTAAATTAAATGCTTGTGGGACAGCTTAGATAGTATGATTCTCTTAAATTCTCTTATAGCGGTATTCATTCGCTCTTGCTTATGATTTAGTTATTTCTTAAAGAAGAGTCAAAATAAGAATGTCACAATGTACATGTAAATTCCCTAAAATTTCGGTAATTTATCTGCCTAGGGCAAATGTTCCCATGACAACTATCAGTGATATCTACATCTTATCGGTAATAAAATCTTCAAATCGCTTACAAAGTATTATAGACGGTCAATTATGAAATTAGGCATCAATCTGAATTTGACAAAAACTTTAGAATTATTAATCTGTAAATTTGAAAACAACTACGTTGTTCTAAAATTAACAGAAGATTATCATTTTTGTTAGCGACCCTATTTCAGCATGGTAGCATTATCACTGCACGTATGTCAAGTCAGATTAAATAATTTTAATGAATTATTAGCTTCAGTTTGCATACTAGGTAATTTTTAGTTATTTTAAACATTTTACATCAGAATAATGTTAATCACTATCAAAAACGATATAGCTGAAGATTTATATTAAGTTCCCGCAAATTCTCAACGCGGGTCACACGTGCGTATACATGACTCGAGCTGACGCCAGGACTAAAGTGTTTAAAGAACATTGTCTGCACGATAACCATGCCTAAGAGTGTATTTACCATTGTATTTCTAACAACACTGTAAACTTTATTGTCTTATGAAGATTTTACATTATTGAGAAAAAAAAGCGAAACATCTTAATCATTTAGGTGCTAAACCATTTAGCGTCCCGATACGACTGATACTGATCTTTTGCTATTCACGGGACATTAATTTCAATTCACTTCATATTAATTTAAATAGCTGAGTAAGATGCAAGTGCGATGATTGATTGTTGCGTTGTGTTTTTTGAAGCATGCATGCGTTTTCGAAAAATAGTTTGTTTAGAAACTGAAACTTTCGAAACAAATATTTCATAAAATTACGCCTATGTAAATTCAGTGTTGCGATACTAAATGTACAAAGTAACTAAGCTTTCTAGAGTTACTTTTTATATTTGTTCAGTATAAACAAAAAAAAACCAACAAATAATCGTACGATGTCCACGGGAGATAACCTCTTCTTGACTAACAGGAAAGTGCCTACTGTTGATAATTCAAAGGGAGATCATTTTTTTGAAACTTGCTATTGCTGAATAATTATATTTAGACGAAACGCAACCCGAATAAATATTGGACCATATTTAAATTAAATTTTATTAAATGTTGTTTTTCGTGTGCCGTACACTAATTCCGAAACTAAAAATAAACAACAAGATCAGAAATAAATAACAACTATCTACAGGCCAAAGATCACCGCCAGTGAAATCTAATGTAAAAGATCGTACATAATTTTTAATTATTGATAATTGAAAGCCTTTTCAGTGCAGAAAGGATTCGTCAAAATCTAAATTTGAAATGTTTAGTTTGAAAACAGTTGTTTAAATTTCTGTGATATTTGTTAAATAATTGAATGTTGAAAGCAATATTCTATCTGTGACCGATAAATGCATAATTCTGATCGCAAGCATCGTGCCATTCATGCGAATCGTTCTAAGACCTAAACTAAAACAGAACACTAATACCACCCACGACGAAACCCTTCACGTGCTTCGCGCAAGAAGCGTGCATCTCGTGCAAATCATGTCTTTTTAATTGCACACTTCTGACGCATTGTTAACGTTTCATTGTACGTCATATGTATTTTACGTCATAAGCTTATGATATATGCGGCGAGCGAACAACTTGTTTTTCGAACAAATCACGTGGTTTTTACCGCCAAATATTCAGACATCTGATATTATTTTTGGCGTTTGATTGTAGGTCATATTTAATGACGGATGTTAAATTCCTAAAAAACATTATTTTCCAAAGGACAGTTGATGTTTTTCCTATGAGTAAAATAAACCCTTGCAACATTTTATTTCGCTTTTCATTTTTGATTTTCCGATTAAGAATTAAAATAATGATGCTTTGTCCGTTCTAGATCTCTTCAATATCGCGTTTTAAGGCTATAGAAAATGAAAAAAACAAAACAAAACAACACATCTTCAAATTATTAGAGATCAAAAAACGTGCACGCATAAACAAAGGTTCAAGAGAAAAATATATTCACCCGAGGTCCTCATGCATATACATGTAGCGAAATGTCTTATCTTTCGATAAATGTGTAACAATTGCTCGATCAGCGCTAAATAATGGTAAATGGTAAATCAAGATACAACTTGGGATCATTACTTGAAAAAAAGTGTCCCACGAAGCGTCATTTCGACAACTATTATTTTCGTTACAATTGATTTCGTACAAAGAAACGGTTAGAACGTTACTATAAATAATCGGGTGACCTAGAAACGGTAAAAACGCTACTATAAATAAGCGGACCGTTTCTATCGTTCCGATTATTCCGTTTTTACCGTTTCTAGCGTTCCAAGCGCTCCGATTATAGCGTTTCTACCGTTTCAAGCGTTCCAAGCGTTTTAAGCGCTCCGTTGCGTTTCCATTTCGATAGCGTTCCGTTTCCATTCCGTTTCCGTTTCAACATAGAGTGAAAAGCGTTTCATTTCCATTTCCACTCCGTTTCGTTTGTCAATTTCGTGATTTTCAGTACTGTAGTTGCTTGATAAATGACTGACAAACTATATAGAACATGATTTTACCATACGTATTTTCTCTATATTTATAAATAAAAACTATGAGGAAGTCTTCTTTTTGATTTATTCTGTTGTGCATGAAGTACATCAACAGAAGACTGATGGCTAATGGATGCCTTCGAGTTATCGAACAGAACTTGCCCGGGAAAACTTTTGGTCTAACCGTGTCTAAGTTATGACAGAATGAAGCGTTAAATTAGCTTTGTGATCTAGCACACACTGTTCTCCCACCAACAGCTTTCCTCAGATATTATCTTCCGCCCATGACTAAAACTGAGTAATATGACTGGAATAAATTAACCTTGCCCAAGCGTAAATCTTTCGGTTTGTAAACATGTACAGTTAAGATGATCAAAGTTGAAAGTAAAGAAGTTGAGTATATATGCCTTGGAAACGACCGTGTGAAGTCAACTACTCAACCAACTATTGATAGTAAAACCAATTCCGAAGAATAACAATCTAGGGGTAAATCCACGGCAGGCTTATTTATAATGTGGACGAAAAGGGTATTTACACAGGTTCTTCCAATCACTTTTTGTGATCAGTAATATTCGGGCTTTCAAAACTAATAGAACAAACACAGAATTTTGAGGCGGTTGTCCTGTAGTTCGTCTAGTGTCACTATTTTGTTACTTGTTAAGATAAAAATTCAACAGAAATTGTCGTATGGCTCCTCGTATGATGGGTTTGTAAAAGATTCAGAGTCATTTACTATATTTTCTATCTTCAATAAAGGTCGATTGTAACCACTACTATCAAAACTTGATAATTGTAGCTTTGTACAATTATGTACTTCTGTTGTACTATGGCACAAAAGGTACAATGCAAGGGGCTTTGCAGCCCATGGACGATGCTGGCAGTTACGCCCGTTTCGGAAACTTGGAATTCGGCATGCCACATTTTTTTTCGAAAGTGAGGTGTTTATTGTGTTACTTGCTATGATGTTTGCATATTTTCGTGCCAGGATTATTTAAAATAAAAAAATTATGCCCGGATTATATTACAAATCTTAATACCTTTTACTTTCGATCTGCCTATATACCTTCCTAAACTTATCCAGCTTATCTTACTAGTACTTATCACTGAAATGACCGTATCAACTTTAAAACTGATAAAAAAAAACATACTCAAACACATTAAATTGTTCGTCTAAACTTCTGTTTTAAGTATTTATATTGCGAAAGTTAATATTTTGTAAAATTTCATCAGAATCTGTTTTGATTACTGCTTTCAATGTTTTAATAACTTATTTCAACAAAACATAGTTACTCAATCAAATTAAATTGTTCATCTAATCTTCTGTTTTAAGTATTTATATTGCGAAAGTTAATATTTTGTAAAATTTCATCAGATTCTGTTTTGGTTACTGCTTTTAATGTTTTAATAACTTATTTCAACAAATCCAATAAAAATTATATTACTAAGCACAAAATCAGAAGCAAATACATTTTGCATCAGGAATGAGATTCGTGCTTTATATATCTTTATAATCAACGTGTTTAGTAAAGAACCCTCATAAGTTTTACATTAAAGTATGCGGAACAATGCTGTAGTGGTTTAACGCCAGGCTCTATATCAGTATTACCACAAAGCCTTGTTGATTGCTACAGTACAGATACTAATTCATGTTCAAAAGACAAAGTGATCAGCTGTGCCCTAATCAAGAAGAAAGCGGTATATCATTGTATTATCGCTTAAGATGGCGACAACAGCACTATAGAACTAGTCGGAATAATTGCACATGGAGATTTCAAACCTAGAGGCGCCCCAACTCCAGATAAAGACACTACTGAAAACGAGAAAACCAATACAATATCAAACGACCCGATTTTTCTGAATAAGGGATTAAATTTTTGGAACAGAAATACAATCTGAAACTGACATTTTTTTCTGGGGGCAGCATATGATGTTACCTCATTGAATCTGGTCGTAGTTATATCAGATCAGAAGTTTAATATTAACTGACACTGGAATCTAGTCTAAGCTTCAAGACCCTATTGCCATTTTTGTGATCCATTCTCCTGAAAAAGTCTTAATTGGCATTCAAATGTCAGAGTTTCCTTAGGTTGGGAACGAACAAAAAAAACGATTTCAAGTGTTTTCAAAATGGCCAGTCATATGGAAATTATATCGAACAATTAAAAAGAAGATTAACTTCAATCTTGATGTTCGGTAGAAAGAGATAACATGAAATCTCTTTCATAACAGTATAAAAACAGATCAGCAACAAGGGGTGCACAATTAGTACCCATTGGAATGCCTATTACTTGTTTATAAATAGAGGTACCAAATCTCAAATAAATATTATCCAATAAAAATGTGAGCGCCTGGATAAGGTCTTGACAGGTCCATGAAGTATAATTATCATAAGAACCATCTGTAAAGAATGCCCTATGTTCATTACAAGCAATAAATGTTTTATTTTCTCTAGCAAAAGTTTGTTCAATGAGACTGTAAATCGAGGTCACATGGGATAAGGACTAATGGTAACATCAAAAGAAAATCCCGTGTTCATTGTTCTATTTATGACCTTCAAAATATTTTAAAACATTCTGGTAGACATGCTATGCTGTCGCGTTTAGCCTCTCTTTCTATTTCAAGTTTACATAAAGTGGATGAGGAAGCCGATGATATTGTTATTCGAACTCATCCACTTTATGAGGTTGCAAGCCTTACTCAGTGTTACACTCGGCATGTTCTAAGACCACACATTGACTTGGAATCTGATCACCAAAGACATTTCCTTAAAATTTCATTTTTAAATAAAGGCATAGATTTTATTGACCTTCCAAGTATATTTAAAGATAAAACTGTTGAATCGGCTATACCAAATTATTTCAAGAATACTGAAACACCCATCGTTTGTTATAAATATAACAAGCCTATAAGAAACACAATTTTCAATTACAACAAAATTACCTCGGATTTACAGATTGTTGAAAACACACCATTTTTTTGAGACTGTTCTAATTCAAAATTTTGCTATCAACCTGCCGGTCATATCGTTACAGGGGATCTAAATGTTATCAAAGACTGTAGAATCCGCAATTTATTTTCAAAAGGTCCAAAATACAGAATTCCATCGGACATCGACTTTAATACATGTCGTGCGGAAATTTCAGAGTCTTTAAACTCTTTTTGCAATAAATGGTGTAAACGAGAACATGCTGAGCCTAATGCTCTTTCAAACTGGAAAAAACAAATATTCAAAATAATTGACACTCGTATATCCTTCTATAAAAGAAACATAGCTTTACTACCACCTCGACCTCGTTTTAACTTTCGTCATTTGAAAAAGGGTATTCAAGATTTTCACAACAAATTTGTTTTAACACCTGCTGATAAGGCTTCAAATAATGTTATTATAGTGTGACGTATACACTGTATAAATGTTCAAACTGAAGAGCTGAATAGCACTAATGCTTATACACTGACTTCTTCATCTGAGAGTGATATTGTTACTGCACACACTCTACAAATTACAAAATTTAGAATCAGTGTTGAGCCTAAACAAGACAAAGTACCTACTATGTATTGGTTGCCTAAAATGCACAAAACACCGTATAAAGCAAGATTAATCGCTAACTCTAGTTCTTGTACAACAACAAAGTTATCCGTGCTCTTAACATCTTGTCTAACAGCTATAAAAGAACATGTAATTAGGTATTGCGAAAAAGTTTTTGAAACTACTGGCAAAAATTTATTTTGGTCTATAAAAAATTCAAATGACGTTTTGAAGAAACTTAAATCAAATAATTTTCAGGCGTTCTGTTTGTCTACATATGATTTTTCTACCTTGTATACTTCTCTCCCTCATAATAAAATAAGAGACAAGCTAACCAGTCTCATTGAAAAAACTTTTGCTAGAGAAAATAAAACATTTATTGCTTGTAATGAACATAGGGCATTCTTTACAGATGGTTCTTATGATAATTATACTTCATGGACCTGTCAAGACCTTATCCAGGCGCTCACATTTTTATTGGATAATATTTATTTGAGATTTGGTACATCTATTTATAAACAAGTAATAGGCATTCCAATGGGTACTAATTGTGCACCCCTTGTTGCTGATCTGTTTTTATACTGTTATGAAAGAGATTTTATGTTATCTCTTTCTACTGAACATCAAGATGATATTATTACAGCTTTTAACAACACCTCGAGGTACCTTGATGATTTATTAAATATAGATAATAACCATTTTCCATCACTGGTTAATAAGATTTATCCTAAAGAACTACAACTTAATAAAGCGAACACTTCAGAAAAGCAAGCAAACTTCCTTGATTTAAATCTATCCATCGAAAATGGTTACGTCACTACTAAAATTTATGATAAAAGAGATGATTTTAATTTTAATATAGTAAATTTTCCGTTTCTAGACGGCGATGTTCCTCGTGCAAATTCTTACGGGGTTTATATCTCTCAGCTTGTTCGCTTTTCAAGAGCTGGCAATGATGTGAATGATTTCAATGAACGTAATCTTTTCATTACAGAAAAACTTTTAAAACAAGGTTATCGGTATCACAAATTAAGGAAAACCTTTTGCAAGTTTTATCGCCGATATCCAGATCTAATTCATAAATACAGCTGCAGTTTAAAATCACTATTGCAACAAGGAATTTCACAGCCAGTTTTTTATGGAGATTTAATTTATAAACTTAAGAAGATAAAAGGCGATAGTAATTTCTCCCAGTTATTCGTAAAAACCATCTGTAAATTTAAAAAGAAAGGTTACCAACATTATATTTTACAGCACTCTGCAGGCCTGGTGATTAACCCATCTACAGTTGATCATTATGCTTACCTCTTTGGTTGCACGACGGTGGCAGGGGTGTAAGAGTTTATGAAGGTTTATGGGGAAATCTTTTCTTTAAAGAACCTAGAAGCTCGATTTGTTTCTTGTATCCCTGTCATCGTGTTCTTGCTGATTTTACTCCAGGTGCTCTGGTCTCGGAAAGATCATTGAGTACCCGCCCTTTGGCTTTACAATGCGATTAATTCTTATGTTTATATGTTTGTATGCTTTTGCATGCAACATTGTTGAGCTGATAGGTGGGTTGGAGTTATTTCACCAAGACAATTTGTACTTGTTTTGTGATACGAGAACCTGTTGGGGCAAGTGTGAGGTTGGTGCACCCTAGAACCTGGTTTAAACCCCCAGTGGCAATTTGTTTTGCCACTGACCGTTCCAAGGCGGTATCCCCAAAGGTTCTCTTCTTCGTTAATTGTTTGTGGCGTCCTATTTTAATTGACATACGTATATAAAACATGCGCTCTCTCTCTTCCTCTCTTCTTTTTCGCTGCGTGGGGAGGCTGTGTATTTTGAGTGTGGCGATTCCTGATATGCATATATTACTTTTTTTTCAAGGCAAACGCAATGCTGAATCTTAAGAAATGGATGTGACCAAACCCTGCCAGAGAGCGCCTGTGCATTTATCCTAGAGTACACGCTCGTTGAGACTACAGAGACGTAAATAATAGAAAAAGTGATGTGTGTGAGATTGGCTTTATGTTCGGCGTTCGATATTCAAATTCCGTCCTAAATCCAACATTCAAATTTCAGTTCAAATTCAGTTCCACATTTAAAAGCAATTCGACGTTCGACGTTCAAAACCAGTTCGATATTCAAATGTTTGATCGTCGTCCGACATTCAAAACCAGCTCGAAGTTTGACATTCAAATTGCAGTTCGACGTTCGAATTCCAAAACCAGTTCGACGTTCGACATTCAAATTGCAGTAGTATTGCTAACCGAAACCCAGAGAAAATTTAACAAGTAACCAGTTCATAACCACTGTTGTGTTTTTTTCGATTTAAGTGTATGCAAACTCGTCTGCAGCCGAAAATTCGTAAGAAATGATTTTATTTTTGAAAGGATCACGATTAATGACCAGTAGTCGTTATACATATACAAACACTCATCACATCCTCCACTTTTTACACAGACAATTTGATGTTCTCATTTTCCACAATATGTTATATATGTAATAGAAATATATATACATGTATAGGTCATATTCAGTGAAAGTATAACTATATATAACTGAAAAATATACTATTTGATTAATCAACTAATTAAACAACCAAATTAAATGCATATGTTTAATACGAGAAAATTCTAATAAGTATGATCTCTCTGTAAATAAAAAATAAAATCCGTACGTTTTGAACGTAATAAAAAACTTAAAAGACTGATAAAATGCAATCTTTCACAAACCGTCATGAAAAGTAAAAGTATAGAGAGAAACATAGATTTCAAAACATGCGACAGGTAAACGAAAGACTGGCGGGTTTTAACGTTATGATCATGACAGAATGATTGGTTTTCAAATTAGTTATCTAAGTTCAACCAAGGCAAAGAAGATTGTCATTGTGGAGTTGACGGTGGCTTGGGAAGAAAGATGTACTCAAACGCACGAGCGCTAGAAGGCCAAGTATGAAGACCTCATTCAGGAGTGTAGGCAGGCTGGATGGAAGGCTTGGAACTATCCAGTCGAGGTTGGATGTCGAGGGTTCCCCGCACCATCATTGGGGAAGATGTTCCAGGATGTTGGCATCGTGGGACAGGCAAGAAAGTTGGCCATTAAGAAGGCTTCACAATCTACTGAAAAGAGCTCCAGCTGGCTGTGGCTCAGGAGGAACGCCAGTAGCTGGAAGCCGTCCACTAATGGGTAGTGTCTGATCAACACTATTGCCCACCACTTTGAGCTTGTCCTGGGTTTAAAAGGGCGAAACAAGCAGTGACAAGTGGTACCCAGCTGATGACATTAGTGGAAGCAGTTCAACTGTATCAAGCAACATGTTATTTCTGAGAAATCAGTGACTTCAAGGAAAGTCTGGATGGCAACCGGGGATAGACTGGTGACAACTGGAGAGTCAGTGGACATCCAGGAGAGACTGGAATTGGGACATCAAGGGCCGGCAACCCAAGATGACGAGTTCGTAAGGACTCACCCACATTACAGCTACAAGTACCACAAGAGAAGAATACCCCCAGGGTCTTCCGAGAGGGGGGGGGGGGCGGAAGAAAGATCCACTAGGACGGATAATTTGGTAACGACACGGCTAGTACAACGGACTTTGACAGGAGAGGCCTTACAACAGACAGCTCGGTGCGTTTGCGGAAAGGTGTGCAAGAATGCTAAGGGCCTCAAGATCCACCAGTCGAGGATGGGTTGTCGACCTGATCGAGAACAGAGTCAGTGCACAGACCTGCCTGATGGCTTGTCTGGTGAGACACAGGAGAACCACAGCCAGGATGAACACCACAGTGCTGAGGATCTTCATGATGATGATCAAAAATAGGTAGATGAGTCGCCAGTGCCTGGGACGGGTCTTGGCGGCCAGGGCAGTCGAGCAGAACCAGATAGCAGCAGACTAGAGCACGTCAAATGGCCAGCCATGAATGACGCACAGTGGAGAGACTTTGACACAGATGTAGACAAGATCCTGGAACAAGTGTCAGCAGGAACAGTGGTGAGAAAGCTAGAGAGTATGACCAGATTGATCTATGCAGTTGGTAAAGAAAGATTCGGATTGAGAACATCTGGTGGGAAGAATGCTGCAGGAAGCAAGAAGAACAGGCGGCAGATTGAAATAGAGAGACTCAGAAGAGACCTTCACAACTTAAGGAAACAGTACGTCAAGGCATCAGAGCTGGAGAAGATTGGTCTACAAGGCTTGAGAGACCACCTCAGAAGTAGACTCAAGGAGTTGAGGAAAGCAGAGAGAATAAGGAAAGCAAGAAGGGAGAAGACCAGGAAAAGGGCTCGGTTCCTCTCCAATCCCTATGGTTTTGTGAAGGAAACACTTGAGCAGAAGAGAACAGGGCAGTTGTCGTGTTCTAGAGAGGAAGTGGAGGAACATCTGAGAAATACCCACTCTGACCAGTCAAGGCACGTCGAGATGGAAGGCCACGAACGGATAGCAGACGTACCAATGCCTGAAGGTGCATTCATTGAGGGAGAACCAACACTCAAGGAGGTCCAAGACATCGTGAAGAAAGCAAGGTCCAAGTCTGCACCAGGCCCAAATGGAATACCCTACAAGGTGTACAAGTCATGCCCGAAGCTGCTGAGACGGTTGTGGAAGCTGCTGAAAGTAGTCTGGCGTAAAGGAGATGTTCTTACGGAGTGGCAACGCGCTGAAGGCATCTTCGTACCAAAAGAAGAAAACTCCTTGTTGAACGTTGAAGGGAAGATATTCATGCCAGTGCTCGCCCGACGTCTCACAACATACATGACCAGTAACGGGTACATAGATACATCAGCACAGAAAGGAGGGATTCCAGGCTTCTCTGGCTGTATTGAACACACCAGCGCAATCAGCCAATTGATACGAGAGGCGAAGATCAACAAACAAGATCTGACAGTGGTATGGCTCGACCTGGCAAACGCATATGGGACAGTCCCGCACCAGCTTATTGACTTTGCTCTGAAACACCACCACGTGCCCGAACACATTCAGAACATTGTTAGAAGCTACTACAGTGACATTAACATGCGCTTCACAACCAGGAACTTCACAACGTCCTTGATACAACTAGAGAAGGGAATTGAGACCGGCTGCACAGTGTCAGTGATATTGTTCATTGCTGCCATGAATCTGATCATGAAGGCAGGAGACCGGGAAACCAGGGGACCAAAAACCAAGTCAGACATCAGACTCCCACCGAATAGGGGCTTTATGGATGACTTAACAATCACAACTGAGTCCCACATACAGGCACGGTGGATTCTGAACGCTCTGGAAGATGTTGTCACATGGGCCAGAATGAGTTTCAAGCCAATGAAATCCCGGTTATTGATACTGAGGAAAGGCAAGGTCTGGCCGAATACGACCCTTAGAGTCCAGGGTGAAGAAATTCCATTGTTGATCAACAAACCAGTCAAATGCTTAGGGAAATGGTTTGACACTACGCTGAGTGACACCAACAACACTGAGCGCACTAAGCAGCAGCTACAGGATGGGCTAAAGAAGATTGACGGAACAGGCCTGCCAGGGAAGTTCAAGGCCTGGTTGTTCCAACATGGACTTCTACCTCGTCTTCTATGGCCACTAACGTTGTATGAGGTACCAACATCAACTGTTGAAGGCCTGGAGACCATGGTCAACAGGTACCTGAGACGATGGTTTGGACTCCCTCCTTCCATGACAAGTATTGGACTCTACAACAAGACCGGTATGCTGCAGCTCCCTCTATCATCTATTGTAGAGGAGTACACAGTCAGCAAGGCAAGGCTTGTGTTGACCCTCAGAGATTCTAGCGACATGAGCATCAGTAGAGCAGGGATCGAGGTTCGCACGGGTAGACGTTGGTCAGCATCCAGAGCTGTGGAGAAGGCGGAGAGCAGATTGAAACACCAGGACATTGTGGGGATAAGCTGCTCAGGCAGACAGGGCCTTGGAAACAACACCAGGCCACTATGGAACTCTGCCACTACAGGCGAACGCCGAGCGCTTGTCCAGAGTGAGATCAGGAGAGAGGAGGAAGAGTCAAGGAAAGTGAAGGCAGTCCAGATGGGGAACCAGGGAAGCTGGACAAAGTGGCAGACATCAGAAAGGAAACTAACCTGGACAGACATTTGGAAATACCAGTTTTTTCAACTCCAATTCCTGATCAGGGCGGTATATGATGTCTTGCCAACACCTGCCAACCTTCAGAGATGGGGGCTGGCGGAAGCTGCTGAGTGTGCACTATGCGGAAGCAGAGCTACTCTGGACCACATCCTGTCGTCGTGTAAAGAAGCTTCATCCCAGGGAAGATATCGATGGAGACACGACCAGGTACTTCGGGAGATAGCTGACACCCTCGAGAGACAGAAGAAGAAGGCGCGGGTACATGTCAAGCCCAGGCACATAAACTTCATCCAGGCAGGGGCAAGGATAGAAGGCAACAAGGGAGGACAACCCTGCAGCATACTTGACGGCTCTAATGACTGGGTGCTGCAGGCAGACATTGGGAAACAACTACAATTTCCTGACGTTGTCCACACCACCCTCCGTCCCGACATAGTGATGTCCTCAACCAAGGCAAAGAAGATTGTCATTGTGGAGTTGACGGTGGCTTGGGAAGAAAGATGTACTCAAGCGCACGAGCGCTAGAAGGCCAAGTATGAAGACCTCATCCAGGAGTGTAGGCAGGCTGGATGGAAGGCTTGGAACTATCCAGTCGAGGTTGGATGTCGAGGGTTCCCCGCACTATCATTGGGGAAGATGTTCCAGGATGTTGGCATCGTGGGACAGGCAAGAAAGTTGGCCATTAAGAAGGCTTCACAATCTGCTGAAAAGAGCTCCAGCTGGCTGTGGCTTAGGAGGACCGCCAGTAGCTGGAAGCCGTCCACTAATGGGTAGTGTCTGATCAACACTATTGCCCACCACTTTGAGCTTGTCCTGGGTTTAAAAGGGCGAAACAAGCAGTGACAAGTGGTACCCAGCTGATGACATTAGTGGAAGCAGTTCAACTGTATCAAGCAACATCTCGTTAAATCAACATTATAAAAAGTCACAGAACATTAAAAGTATTAAAATATTCGGTGTTTTGGGCCAATTCATGAGAAGTACTACAAACACAAAAAAAACTGGCAACGCAGATAAACCCAGGTTAAGGTAAACTCAAAAACACATTGAATATATCAGTGAAGATGAACATTTTGATCGAAATTTTCATATTAATACTATTCCATTATGAACGGCGTTTCGCCAACAGATAAATTAATTGATATGCTCTGAACGTGAAAACTACATTTAACACATGAGAATATAATTCTGCGTATCAGAGGAGATATTACAAAAGAATGTTGTCACTATCACTAGAAGTGAAACGATCTTAATACTGAACGCTCTAATTTAACAAACCTATATATAGTGTTCTTCTCAGAAAATGAATAGACTTGCTTATCGAAAATGACCTTGTTTTTGTTGACTGATATACGTATATATGTTATCAAAGAATACATTTAGTATTTATTTAAAGAGCATTTATATCATCGGTAAAGAGAATAAACATTATTACCGCAAATTGCGATAAAGGTTAACATTGAAGGCAGATACAATATATGTACTCGTACAAATGTTATAAATTGTTTTGTCATTCTTTTACCCTCAGAGGTCCAAGATCACAGATTCAAATACGATAACGTCGAAAATGGCAACCTGTCAAATTAATGCACTGAAACCTGGTTAAACCCTAGTCTTGTAAATCTATATATTAAAACGCTATTTTCCATGAGGTTTCTTTTTCTCATGTTTGTGTATCTTCATTTAAAATTTGTCACATTATAACGTTATGTTCGAGGCTAGCTCTTTTTTCCAAAGCAATATGAACTTGCTGCGATTCCAAATGAGGTTCCTTCGAATAAGCAAAGCAAACTTTGACCGTTTGCAATATGTATTTAAGCCAGTTCATATGTTCTCGTGATGCAACATGCCTTAAAGTTTGTTTTAAAAAATATGCTGACAACGCAGCAATATGTTTCCAAGGACTAGTGGGGGTTTTATTTGTCTACAGCTACGACCCAGTTTAATCTTAATATTCAGAAGCATTCGGGCAAGAAATAGTTCGGGCAAGAAATAGCTTTTAAATAGTTTTGATAAAACTGATGGATATTTTGATTATCTTGAAGCAGTTTTGCAATGCAATCCACAGCGATGAGCGAAACGAATTGTAACCAGATTTCGTCTATTACGATATGCAATTAGAATACTCATTCAAGTATGAACAGGAAAAACTCATATGTCCATAATGGCGGGAATATACTATGATAGTCAGGTCAAATGGAAAGGCCGTTTGAAAAGGATTTTATTATAAACCCATCAGAAACTGGCAGCATATACATTTCGCAGCGTCATTAAATCACCACATTTTGTTTTAAATGCAGCGCATATTAACAGTTTTCCTATGATGTGAGATGAGCTTTCATGTTTATAAGTTTTCTGATCTTCAGAGCAGGAAACACTCTCTAAATCATACGTGTTGGTGTCCGTTGTAAACCGATGGTTAACTTTTTATATTCAGCTTGGTCCATTTTAATAATTTTATCGGTCATCAGAACGACAAGATGATGTATAAAGTCCTAAATGAATGAGTATTTGCACTGAAGATCTTACGCTTAAAAGTTAAATAATAATGGACTCAATGACATCTCAGTGAAGCATTATACAAATAGTTGGCAGATTAATCGCAAAAGTGACAGTACACTGTTATTTATTGCTTATCGTTCATTTTCTTTGAAGGTTGTTGAACACGTTAATATACATTTTCAACTTTAATAAGGGCTCATCCCGGGGCAAAGCGACTGGACATTGATAAGCATTTCCATTACTGCCCATGAACGGGCTTAAACAAACCAAGCATGCAATAGTTTGTTATTTTGGTGTTTGGTGGCTTTAAAAGTTATTTTCCATCTTTTCTAATAATGACCGGTATTTTCGAGCTACCGATATACGTATGCGACAATAACAAGTTAGCAGTGACTACATTAGTCTGAATTTTACGGGTCATGTAATAGAGATAAATGTTTGACTTAGTATTCACGAAAGAGGACAAAATGAAAATGCTAAAACAAAGTATGATTTGAAAATTTGAATCTTAAAGTTCAACTGAATATTAAAATCAATTTTAATATTTCGATGTCAAATGGTCAAGAAAGAGCCATTAAGTACATTCTTTTCTTTATTAATCATTATCTTTTATGTAAACAAAGTCATTGGTGCAACGATTATCGAATTGAGTGTTGAGCGTTAAATTAAATGTTCGGTAACTGGGGTTTAATTTATTTGAATTGCCGGTGTTTAATACGACACTCTGATAATATTATTTTACATGATCGTGATAGATTGTAAAAAATAATAATAAACACCTGAACTTTAGGAACATATTTAATTTATGCTAATAGTTTTGACATGTGCATGAGTAAAAATCTTCGTTTTTCTGGTAGTATCTCGAGGCCGCTACTAAGATAGCTCATTTCAAAGTTTCAATGTCTCAAACTGCCGCGGCTATAAGGTAAGTTATCTGAACAAAGTTTAATTTCTTGCGAGGTTTTATAACGTATTCAATTAACAAATCTTCGATTCTTAGGGTTCTTGATTCAATTATTGACTGGTAATTCATTCGTTGCTCACATGTATTTCTCAAGGAAGGTTTTTTTTAAAGTTAAAATTCGCGAAAAAGTTCTTGTTAATACTGTTTAGTATTTAAGAAGTTTAAGCTTTTATTTTCACGTATGCAACAATCGACTCGGCAAACGAGTATACAACTGGTGTTTTCCTGTTATTTACGGCTTAGGTAAAAATTAAACCTAGACCAGCAATACAAGTTTTAGCTTTCCAAACAGCTAGTCGGTCATTAGCTCAACCTTTTATCAAGACGGCAGACAAGTTTGAATTATAAGCCACTTTTATTGGATGCCATACAAAAATGTAAGTTTACTTATAGGTATTTCCTCTTTCAAATGAGAGGTATTTAACCTGGTGATAAATCTAACCCTGTTTGCGAACAAGTTAATAATTTCTCTGGAAGTAAACCAAAATGGAAAAGTTTGTCAAACAATATTTTTGTGACAGAAAGAGTTAGAAAGCAACGATTATCAAGCTGTAAATATATATCAAAAGCTGAAAAATATGTTAAAAAACAAAGTTTTTTCACAGTCAAAGGGTGGGAGAGAAAAAACGTGAACAGACTGTCAGGGACTCACAGGTATGATAAAATTGCTCTTTCTGATCTAGAACAATATCGTTATAATGTTGGTATTCACTTAGTATGTCTCATGACTTCGAATAACAACCTAACGCATTGATTTCAAATTCGCAAAAAGTATGCACTACAGCGCCGTCTTTGTTAAAAGGTTATGCTAATGACCGACTAGCTTTTTGGAAAGCAAAATTTTGTATTGTCTATTATTGACAGTCGCATGACCCGATTTGATACTACTGCAAAAGTATGTGTTTTCGCATGTTCCAAAGATTATTTTGTTGATACAAAACCAAATTACAACTTAGTAAAGCTTAAACTTGTAGTGTCTATTATTTTCAGTTTCATTACCCGATTTAAGATTTCTGCAAAACTGTGTGTTCTGGTGTTCCAAAGATAATTTTTACATTCAAAACAGTACAGTAAAATTATCAAGAAAGTACTGACGGATGTATCCATATCGAGCTAGCTTAACCATGTAAAACATTCCATGGGATACCTCTGATCCCCGAGTTTCACAAAAGCTGCACAAGTTTGTAGATTCGTGGTCAGCAAAATAAGTAGCTTATCTCTGTTCAGTGTTCTCTACACATTTTATTTGCTTTGGTTTAATAAATGTATAAGCTGTACATCTTTTGTTTATCATACACAGTGTACATTTACTATTGTTCGTCGTCGGAAATATCTTTATGAGTAATAAGCCTAGCTGATAAGAAGCAGGAGAGAGGATTTAAGAATAGGTACAGACTCCAAATGTGACGTTCTTCAACAGCCAATAAGAGGCCTCTAGGTTTTTATAGATAACGACTGAGTTAGAATCTATCCATAAATAACGACTGAGTAAGAGTCTAATTATCTAAATTATCCGTTCCGTCTGGAACGTGATCTTTGCTTTACATCACTGTTAACCGGTGTTCAGGTAGAAAGCTCAAGTTTGGTCAATTATAATATGTCGGTCATCAGGATGACCGACAATAATCTTACACAGTTGCCTTGAACTATAAAGTATTACCAATATATCTCGCTGTATGACATTGTACTGCGGTGGCTCACTTCAAAATAAAGTATGTCACTAGCAAACGGTCCTCTTCTTGATTAACTTCGGTGTTCGTTTTCAAATGTTAACTATTAAAATTAATATTAATAAACAGTGGTAAAAGTGTCAGAGTCTATGATTTCCGCTTCGATCTAGATAGGTAGTTAAATAACTGATTTTTTGTCGAAAAAAGTGACTAAAGTAAAAACCGAATACCTTTTTTTCTAATTTTACCATGTTCCATAATGCATTATACATTATAGAAACACGTTCTTACTGTAACTTATAATGTTCAAGCATGTAAAAACTTACAAATAAACCCCACTGTTAGTCATAGTATATTGATGGCACTGCTCAAGCTGCATTTTCTCGTCGGTACATAATTTATAACTACAAAATGATATAATTATATCTATACCTCGGGTTGTAAACAGAGATGGCCGCCCGCACTCGTTTCCCAACACTTCCCTCGTTAACCATGTATGTAGCATGATTACAAGAAAAAATGTAAGTAAACACAATTTAATATTCCCCGAATTGTCTGAGTCGAAGAGACTATTATTCAGTTGTAGGGTTAAAATACTTCTTCACATGCTCTCAAATAAAAAGTAATGAAAATTGTTTTATTTACTTCATTATGCATAAATTATAAGTACAGTTTTTATGAGCCTGTTCGTAAATCCGTAGACAGTTGCGTTTCTGATCGTTAAATCGAGAGCGGATGCAGTGATTACATTCACTGTTTTATGCATATGTTAAATTTATTTTTTTCAAGATACGGGTTTCATTTTATTGTGAGTCCATGTGATACAATTTATCAATTATTATAATTGCACGGAAATGTTTAGTGATTGGTTTTAGTAATGCCAACGCAAAAGACAGATCCGAAGTTTGAAGATGATTCGACTTTGAAACAAATTCTACGTCGATGCACATGCTGAACAATCACGGTTTAGTTAATAGATAGGTGAATAGACTTGTAAATAAAAAAATTAATATCAATGCGAATGTGGAAAGCACGCGTCTTAGTTATGGAGTAAATTCACGAAACGATTACATGAAAGGCCAAAATAGTAAAGAAAAGATATTTATTGTTATTTATCATTGTATAAACGACAGTGAAAATACTGAAACGAAATTAAAATTTTTACGACAAATAAGACCAAAAGTGAATTATTGAATTAATGCCATTATCTCAGTTCCCGTAAAACACTGTCCTAATTTTCCTAAAAATTACCTGACCCCAATCTTTGATCGTTCAAAGATCGTTTTCGTACTTAACCTGTCTAATAGTTATCTGTTAATCAAGAACGATTTAACGTAATTAGAACACACGTGTACATCTATAATTTGCTGATAACGAATAACGATTGTAATTAACCCTAGTCTAAAGGTTTAGACAATAGACATGACTAGTTTGTAGGCCTCCGATACTTACTTTGTTTCTTTATTAGTTGAAGAACTAAGATTCTGATAATCAAAGTTAATGATCGGGATGTTTTGCAAGATAATCTTAAGAGGGACATATTGATAGCAATCCTGATAATTACGAATGTAGACATTGTGAAAGTTAGGATCGAGCAAACTCACAATTTTATCTTGTATACTACAATTCCAGAATCAAACTAAGGTTTTAGGGTATATAGTTGATGTTTCTACCAGAAATCACTTTTGTCTTTATGCGGAAGCTAGTCTTCTCAATAAGGTTTTTCTGTACATTGCATGTGTTTGATTTAGCTGTAGCAATCTTCTCATAAACTGCATTGGAAATTTATTTTACTAAACATAAATCTTTATTTCTTTTCACATGTTTTAAATACAAACGCTATTTGCTATTTAATGTACGGAGGTTATAAGAGATTAGGATAACAACTTAGGGCTGTAGAGATTATTGAAATATTCAGCAGTGCATTTCATATGTCTAATTAAATTCAAAAATCCGCACATGTACAAATGTAGCTCTTTATTTTGTCATAGATTTTACTTTATGAAAGATGTGATAGTTAAACACAGAAGTTTCGTTTAAAATTATTAATTTATCAGCCATCAATGAAGCAGTGTAAGCATACTCCATAATATTATCATTGTTCAAATTTATATATATTGCAATAAATATTCCATTTAAAACAGGCGTTGTGTCTAACATTCCAATGCTCCCAGATGAAGAGACACTAACTTTGTTAAAAATTTGCATTAAAACATATCATCAAAACAATTGACTCTAATACAATAAATGCATTTCAATGAGGTCGATATGGTGATTATTCGACCTGATGAAGTAATACCAACCAAGGGCGAAGCCCGAGGTCGATATTGCATCGAAAAATTGATAAATTACTCTAATCGACCGTGACTGAAATGCAACAATTGCTTGGTTTAAACAATAATTATTCAATTAAATGAACGTATATTATACAATGAGAAAATGTCATGCTATGGATTAAAGAACAAGCGAAAACGCTTATAAAAACTCATCTCAATTGCTTTATTATTAAGTATAAAATAAAATTAATTCTTCTTTCCATTATTGTCATTTACCTTTGTGCCTGAGCATACAGTATGTTTTAATGCGGTCCTATTGTTTTCAATGCTGCAACTGGCGACATTACTTGTCAATAAAGCATTGCCTGATATAAATACACAGTGCAACACCCAAATATAATAAATTGAGTCAGTTTAGTCTTCAAATAGTGCATCAAGCAGCAATCATGATTTCCGCCATTGAAAAAGTTTTGCTACTACATGCGCTTGTACGAATTCTACTATCGCGGAAATTGGTTACACTTCCCGATGTTTCTAGAAACGTGTTAATGCCATTTTTGTAGTGGTTCCTGTTTAAAGCGTCTTTACAATGTATCTATTCCAATAAGTTATTTCAATACTTTCTTTCAGTATGCGCCATTTTTGTTTACAACGGTTTTATTTGTTGTGACGTAACAGCGCTGTGACGTATTTCATACATAAGCCAATTCGCGCATGGAATATTTCGCCCAGGTCAATATTTGATTTAGACTCAGCCCACGAGTCAATACCGAAATTTATTAATTAACTAAAATAATATCGACACAATATATAATATTCAGTCCACCTTATATGGGTTGCATTCAATTCATATGAAATCTCAGGTGGGCCAATGCGAGATAACCCGGGCCAATATGGGATTTACTGAGCCAATATGCGATTGCATGATTCTGATTGGATATTGAACTGGTGCAATATGAATTAAATCACTTCCTTTTAAAAACAAAAAATGCCGCCATTTTGGAATTTCTAAGTCATTTTTATGGATAAAAAGGTAATAGATAGTATGAGTTTGGGCACAAGAGGTGCAGTTACGCAAAGGATAAGTCTATGTTGCTCAAAATATGTCCAGGTAAATAATTGACTTCTATGACCGTCGCCATTTTTTATCAGGTAGCTACCTGTTAAACCGTGTAACGGTAAAATAACTGTATACAATAACCAATTGTTTGCCAAACAATAGAAAGGTGATCGGACAAAGCCGTCGCTACAGAAATGTGAAATTATACTACTGGAAAAAAGTATGGCAGAGTGTAAAACTCAATATAATAGTGAAACAGACATTGATTTAAGTTTCAGAGAAAAGAGGAAGAGAAGCGACGGTTCTAGTTTAAGTGAAATTGAGAGTCCTATTAACAAAAACACAAAAACAAAACAGTCAAATACAGGTACATCGAAAACAAAAAAAAAGAAAGCCAAACAAACTAAACAACAAGGAGACGAGGAATTTGAAAAGACTAACACAAACATGAGCACGAACATGGATTTAGCACAAATTCAGAAGCAGTTAGTAAAAATAAATGAACGATTGTCGCAGGTCATGACAAAAGATGATGGTTCGCTGCGAGAGACAATAAAAAGTGTATTTGTTGAACTTAAAGAAGATCTCCTGCAGTCAGTTTCAAAACGAATAGATATCCTTGAAAGTAAATTGTTTGATAAGGATCTCGAGAATGATAAATTAAAAGAAGATCTGAAAAATATTGAACGAGATCTTGAGAACCAGAAAACTGAAAATGAAAATTTACGTAGAGAGATAGAGTAACTATGAACAAAAACTAAATAACCTTGAACAACATGGCCGCAGAAACAATTTGAGAGTAAACGGTATTGCTCAAGCTGATGAAAGAATCTGCTGAAGCCACAACAAAATTAGTATGTGAAACATTAAACGAAAATACAAAACATTAAAGCTATATATATGCAGGTGTCTATAATAATTATTAGTTGATATTTCTTATACCGGTAATTATGTTACATTTCTTTGTAAAACAGCAAGCTTTATTTCTTTAAGGAAAGCCTAATTTAATCCTGTTAATATCTAATAATTATTATATTATATTACAAATGTTAATAAAGATTAACAAATTTCTAACAGTAATTTTCACTAAACTACTAAACAATAATTGATAGTGATAATGACAATAAAAATAATGGGATGAAATAACTTTAGTGATAATCGTTTTTAAATTAAAAAATTTAAGAAAATTAAAAAAGGCAGTCTGTTTCTGAACTAGAGCTATTTATTTGTTAAAGAAAGGGGTAGGGGGAAACAGGTAAAAATCGTAGTTATAAGTAGTCTTGACATATTGTATATTTTCTCATCACTTATATAATCTTCTATTTCCGCATCAATTAAAATTTATAAGGAAACTAATTTGCAATTCGTTTATTAAGTAAATGATTTAAAGTAATTGTTACATTTTTATGAATATTTCATTTTGTTTTCCATTAAAATAATGTTTGACTGGGACAGCGCAAATGTTAGAAAAATGGAAGAGATTGCATAGGTGTTACGACATGAGAAATATGTTACCAATTTTGTTAATTTTATTTAATAACTTTTCTTCAGTTTAATCATCATCAATTTCTTTAAGAACTTAAAATCAACCTGTGTAATACCATTTTGAATACCATCCGGTAACTGTTAATTGCCAGTAATTGGCAAGATATTCTCACTTGCCAGTGTGTCCCAAAAATAATGGTGTCATGTTGAGTAGGTGTGAAGGACTCCTGACGCGTGTGCGAACTGAAATTCTACAAGATCGCCACTTGCCCAGATGGTCTATTTATAATGGTGTATAGAAGCAACTAATGCTAATTAGTTAAATCTTTACTTTGATATATTTTTGTTCATCATTAAACTTTTGGTATATTAATTAAACGTATAATTCTTTGCCTTCTGTGTTTATTTAATTTTCAATGTACACCTTCTCCAGTATTCAGTTTGAAATGTTTTTCTGAATTAAGGGCCGTCTTGAGTTGTCATTGCACTGACATCAATTAATAAAAATATTAAAATCTCTGTAACAGCAAAATGCCGTTTAATGAACCTTTGCACACATAAATGTATCTTCATTTTGCATTTATTAACGCACGTTAGAACAGTAACTAGAAAAAATTCTCGTTCTATTTAAATTACATAAATTCACAAAATCTAAACAACACACACAATCTTTTCAAATGCGCACACGAGTAATATGATAATGGCAATAATTTGTTGTGTCTATTTCTTTCTTCACATCAATTTACTACAACATCTTTAAAAAAATGTAGGCTTATTCAAACAAGGGTCATCTACTTAAAAATAGTGAAGCCGTTTTAACCAATATTTTTCTGAAAGTGAGGCCGTTTTAACCAAAATGAGGCCTTTTTAACCTGAGGCCGTTTTTAGGTGAGGCCGTTTTGACTGTAATCCATTGTTTGGAACATATATGTTTAGGCGATATTTGTTCACCATACTGTATGTTGGTGAACAAATATTGTTTGAACACAAAATTAACATGTATATTTCCAGATTTAAGAAAATTATCTAACTTCTATATATACACGCATCATAATTGGTACATATAGCGTGACACGTAACCTCTGTTGTCAAAAACACTAGAAATATAGTTATAAAATATCAGCTGTTGAATATATGGCAAGATAAGTTTAAACAATACTTGTTTACCATAAAGCATATAAGTAAACAAGTGATGTTTGAACACACAGATTAACATGTATATTACCAGACTTAATTAATCAACTAAGTAAACCTGTATTATGTACATGCATCAATACCGATACATAAAACGCGACACGTAATTTTTGTCGGCTGATTATATACACTGGA
Source organism: Corbicula japonica (assembly GCA_038501625.1). Taxonomy (NCBI): domain Eukaryota; kingdom Metazoa; phylum Mollusca; class Bivalvia; order Venerida; family Cyrenidae; genus Corbicula; species Corbicula japonica. The sequence goes on along the minus strand of JAZAYU010000332.1, from coordinate 461,693 downwards.
AATTTCGTACTTTTGTTGAGCGTGACACGTAACATTTGTTTGATGGTGTAGATAAACCAGAAATGAAGCAATAAAATATCAACTAATGAATATATGGCAAGATAAGTTTAGGCATTACTTGTTTTACCATACAGCATGTCGGTAAACAAGTTATGTTTAAACACACAGATTAATACGTATATTACCAGATTTAAGAAAATCAACTAAGTAAACTTGTATATGTTCATTCATTAAATCTGTTACAAAACGTAAATTCTGATTAAATACACTAAAAATTTTCGTACTTTTGTTGAGGCGTGACACGTAACCTTTGTTGAGTGGTGTAAATACACTAGAAATGTATTAATAAAATATCAGCTGTTGAATATTATGTCGGGATGGGTTAAAGCATTACGTGTTTACCATACAACATGTTGTTAAACGGGTGATGTTTGAACACGCGGCTTGACATGTGTATTATCAGTGACATGTTCATTGATAAATATCACTTATTACTTAAGATTGTAATTGTTTGGCAAGATAAGTTGAAACAATATTTGTTTACCATACACCATGTCGATAAACAACTAATGTTTGAACATGTAAATCAACATGTATATTACCAGATTTAAGTATACATTTTATGTATATTATATCCAAATGATACTAGTAAACAATTAATGTTTGAGTACACAGACGAGTATTTATATTTCCAAATTTATATGTCTTAACATGCATCAACCAAAGCTGCAATATATGAAAAACACGATTTTTATAAAAGTGATTGTCAAATAGAAGTATATATGCAGAAAACGTTCATTAAAGGTATTGTTTCACCTTTTGTTTTTCCATAAAATGAATACAAACAAGTTGCATTATTTTTGTACTAATGACCTCCTTCTAGTCAGAAACTCCTTTATCTCCTTTTCGTTTTCATTTGAATAGATTAATCTATACGTCCTCTCACTGAAGTGCACACTTTAAATTTCAAAATAGTTTAATCAAAAGTACCTTTCATTATTGTTCAAATCTGTCGGCAATCATAAATGTTTGATATTATCATTTTATAAAATATACTGGATTGTAATTGTTTGGCAAGATAAGTTTAAACAATATTTGTTTACCATACACCATGTTGATAAACAAATAATGTTTGAACACATAAATCAACATGTATATTACCAGATTTAAGAAAATCAACTAACTTTTTTATGTACATGCATCATTATTGGTACATAAAGCGTGACACGTAAGTTTGTTGGATGGTGTAAATACACTAGAAATGTAATAATAAAATATCAACTGTTGCATACATGGTATATATAATACACATATTATATGAAAAAGTAATTGTTGGCGATATGTTTTAAGCAATATTTGTTTACCATACAACATATTGGTAATCAGAAAGTGCTCGAACATACAAATTAACATGACTGTATATTACAAGATAAGTTTTATGCAGTATTTGTTTACCAAATAGAAAGTTGGCAAACGGTAAATGTTTGAACACACAAATTAACATGTATATTACCAGATTTAAGAAAATCAAAATACTCTTACATGTACATGCATCATTTTTGGTACACGAAGCATGACACCTTAGTTTTGTTGGGTAGTGTAAATACACTGGAAATGTAACAATAAAAACATCAACCCTTAAATAAAGAATACATTATATGTATGTTATATGCAAATTATAATAAACAATTAATGTTTGAGTACACAGATCAGCATGTATATTTCCAAATTTACATGTCTTAACATGCATAAACCAATTTTTGCTGCAATATATGAAAAACACGATTTTTATAGAAATGATCGACAAATAGAAGTAAATAGGCAGAAAACGTCTATTAAAGGTATTTTTTTTACCTTTTGTTTTTTTTCCATAAAATAAATATTAACAAGTTGCATTATTTTTGTACTAATGACCTCCTTCTAGTCAGAAATTCATTTATTTCTTTTCTTTTTCATTTGAATAGATGAATCTATACGTCTCCTCACTGAAGTGCAACCTTTTTGACATTACATTTGTGTTTTCTTTTCTTCATACCTAGTATGGTATGAACAGTATAACTTTATACTTCAACGACTATATTTGAAAATTTTACTGTTTGACTGTATAAGTAATGTAATCTTCCGAGTTCTTTGATTTCAGTAAAATAACAGTTACCGGACCGTTAGGTTACCATAAATTGTAAAATGTGTTTTTTGTTTAAAAGTGATTGTGAAAATATATTTATTTCATAGGGAACCTTTATGCTACTTAGAAGTCACACATTGTTATTAATTGTACTTGATTATACTATGTACCTTTTTTTCTTGTAATGTTATACAGTTATTTACTGAACCAAAATAATTATGAAACTAATTTCTCTCAATCCTCTCCAAAACATGATCAAGGGTATAGACTCATTCTCTCTCTTTATCTTCTTTCTGTTCTTTATGTGTTCAAAATGGCTTTTGTTTCGACTAATGATACTGCTGTGTTTTTTTAATCTTAAAAAAATATGTCATCCGTTAGCTTTTGTACTTTCAATGTGAAGGGACTAGTATCAGTCGAAAAACGAAACAAAAATGTTTACATTACTCAAAGAAAACATTTTCGTTTTGCTTCCTGCAAGAGCTTCACTGCAAAGCAGGTGATGATAATAAATGGGACAAAGAATGGCAAGGCGATTTGTTTCTAAGTGGCAACAGTTCAAATAGAAAAGGAGTTGGCATTTTGAAACAAGAAGGCTTTCAGTATAAATTGATAAAGTATAAATAAATAATAGAAGGTAGACTACAAAGGTTAAAATTGGAAATACAAAGGAACGTTTATATTTTGATTAATCTTTATGGTCCTAATGATGATGATGTGGTATTTTTTAATATTTTAAAAGACATTGTTATTTCACATAACGACCAAACTCTTATTGTTGGTGGAGATTTTAATACAGTCCTTTATTTTAATGTAGATAAGCTTAACGGTCAAAAATACAAATATATAATGCTCACAGAAGCTTAATTCATTAATAGAAAACAACGACCTACACGATATTTGGAGACTTAATTTTCCTAACAAAATGAAATTTACATGCATTCAAATACCCAACCAACTATATTTTGTAGATTAGATTACTTTTTGATTTCCTCGGGTTCTCATTTTTGTTTATTGTTAGTGGTGTCTTTTTTGAAACTGATTATTTTATTAACCATGCTCTCTCCCCCTCTCTTCTTCTTGACTGTGTGGGGAGGCTGTTTTTTCTGAATGTGGCGATTCCTGATATGCATATTTCACCTTTTTCTAACTTAATAAATAATATCAAAAAAAGCTATATATCTACCGGGTTTGTTCCGACCACTCTCTTGTTGTTTTTTGAATTAAACACATCTAAATTAGAAAGGGGACCAGGTTATTTAAAAATGAATATTTCGTTCTTGCTTAATAATGAATATCAGCAAAATATAAAAAAATCAATTATAGAAATTGTAGAACTTAATAAGGAAGCTAATCCAATGATATTATGGGAAATAATAAAAGGGCGAATAAGAGACGAAACATTTAAATTCTCAGTTAAATTCAAAAAATCTCAAAATAAGGAACAGCTTGTATTAGAACAGAATATTAACAAACTAGAGCAAAGTATTTTAAATGATCCAAATAATAGTGTATAAATCCAGAATTTAAAAACTGAAAAAGAAAAAATGCAACAGATTTTAGATGAAAAAACTAAAGGAATTTTAATTAGGTCAAAAGCTGAGTGGGTAGAAGGAGCAGAAAGATGTTCTAAATATTTTGCAAACTTGGAAAACGAAAATGGAGAAGCAAAAACTATAAACACATTGACTACAGAAGCAGATATTGAAATTCATGGTACACAAAATATTTTGTCTTATATTAAGTCTTTTTATGAAAATATTTATACTAAAGATGAATTCATCAATGGCAATGATTATTTTTCCCCAACAATCACTCAACTCTAAATAATGAAGAAAAGCAATCCTGTGATGGTAAACTAAATGAAAAAGAATGTATTGATGCTCTTAAAGACATGAAAATTGGAAAAAGTCCAGGATCAGATGGAATTTCTGTCGAATTTTACAAAATATTTTGGCATGATATAAAACAATACTTGATAAACTCGCTTAATTATTCACATGAAAACGGTTTCTTATCAGAATTGCAAAAACAAAGTTTTATAACATTAATACCCCAAAAAGATAAAAGTTTAACCGATATCAATAACTGGAGACCCATATCATTGTTGAATATAGATTATAAGATTTCCGCAAAAGCAATTGCAAACAGAATAAAACGAGTTTTAGATAAACTTCTAAGTACTGATCAAACTGGATTTATAAAAGGTAGATATATCGGTGAAAATATAAGAATAATAAATGAAATAATTAACAAAGTAAACGATGATAACAAAGAAGGTTTAATTTTCTTTGCAGATTACAAGAAAGCTTTCGACAGCTTAGATCACAACTTCATGTTTAAATGTGTAAGGTACTTTAATTTCGGAGAATCCCTTGTTCAATGGATATAATTATTTTACAGTGATGCAAAGGGGTCTATTATTAATAATGGTCATATGTCAGAATTTTTTAGTGTAAAAAGAGGTGTTAGACAGGGATGTCCGCTTTCTCCTTATCTATTTATTCTCTGTGTTGAACTTTTGTCTCACTCTAGTGAAAACAAACCGAATATAAGAGGTATTACGATAAAAAATATCCATTTTTAACAAACACTTTTCGCAGACGATGCTAGTTGCTTTGTAAATGGCACAAAAAACTCTTTTGAAAATCTTATTGATACCATTGACAAATTCAGTTTAGTGTCAGGGTTATGTTTAAATGAATCAAAATGTACAGTGTTAAAACTAGGCTCTTTGCGTTCTGTTAATTTAGCGTACTGTCCCAACAAAAATTTTAATTGGAATTCTGAAACTGCATCCATTCTTGGTATTATTTTTACGAATGACATTAAAAAGCTAATAGAATTAAATATCAAACCAAAAATAGAAGCCTTGTCACACACATTACAGTTTTGGAAGAAATGGAAACTTTCACTTTACGGGAAAATTACAGTCCTCAAAACGTTTGCTTGGCCTAAATTAATATATCCCTTAACAGTTTTAAGCAACCCACCTCTAACTATGTTAAATGACATTAGAAACATGATGTTTCAATTTTTATGGGATCATAAACCCGATAAGATTTCGAGAAATACCATTATCCAAAACTATGAGGACGGGGGTCTAAAAATGATTGATATAGAATCATCATTGAATTCATTGAAAGCTAGCTGGGTAAAAAGACTTCTTTATGGCAACGACGCAAAATGGAAACACATTTACTTAAACGAATTGATAAGACATGGTGGTATGCTGATTTTTAAATGTAATCTTGAAAGCAAAGACGTTAAATTGAATTGTTAGAAAATATAATATACGCTTGGAGCAGTCAACTTTGACTTAACTCAATTCATTATTAGTGAAGAGATTCTTTGGAACAACAGTAGGATAAAACTGGAAATCAACTGTTTTTTTACAAACAGTGGTTTCAGAAAGGCATAATAAACATAGGGCATATTTTGACAACAAAACCATGTTCACGTTCGATCAACTAAAAACCAAATTTAATTAAAATGCCGGAGATTTTCTTAAATACTATAAAATTTAGAATATAATTCAAAAACGGTGGAAATCGGAACTTATAAATCTACAGCTACCAAGACAGAATATAGACTTTTTGATAAACAGAATAACAGCAAATACAAAGGTTACTCGACTAATATATAACATACAAATATTAAAGAAAAAACTTATAGAAACAAAACTTGTAAAATGGCAAAATGAATTTGATAACACTTAATTGGAAACAAATATTTATTATTCCGTTAAAATGTACAATCGATACAAAACTTAGAGAATATCAATATAAATATCTATGGAAAATTGTGCCAAGCAACACGTTCCTTTATAAATGTAAACTTGCAGAGTCAACCATATGCGATTTTTGTTTAATGTCAACCGAAACAGTAAAGCATCTATTTTGGGAATGCCAATGCGTTCAAAAATTTTGGATGGACCTGATGTCATTCTTACAAACAAATAACTTACATGTCAAGATAGACTATACATTAATTACATTTGGGATCACAAAAGACCTGGGTAACTATAATACATCGGTTCTTAATTTTATTATCTTACTATCAAAATACTTTATTTCTAAAAACAAACATAACAAAACCAGACCTACAATTGAACATTTCATTACCTACCTAGATCAAAGAATTAAGGTTGAACAACATGTTGCAAGCTTTAGAGACAGACTGCATGTTTTCTACGCCAAATGGAATAATCTTATCGATCTTAATACTTAAAATTAACTTGTTTTATACTAAAAATCAATGCTGGAACACAGAAAGACACCTCTCTCTCTCTCTCTCTCTCTCTCTCTCTCTCCCTCTCTCTCTCTCTCTCTCTCTCTCTCACTCTCACTCTCTCTCTCTCTTTTCTATCTTTTCTCTATCTTTTTTTCTCTGCCCTTCCTTAATATTAATGAATATTAGTTATTATGACTAACAAGTTAGATATTATTAAAGAAAAACCTTAAGTACTTATATATTGACTATAGATATAGATTGCATCTTCTCAAATATTGTAGAAAACTAGTTCTAATTGTATATGAATTAAGATTTCTTTGCATATTGTGTTATCTATGTACTTAGAGAATAAAAAGTAATAAAACAAGTCTATGTTGCTGATTTTGGTGATATCTTTTGTGTAATAAAAAATCTTTGAGTTTATCTAACTCGCTAGTACAACAACAATGCGGATGTCTGCAGCAAGAATTCTTGAAAGTAAAAAACAGTGAATTTTAAGGGATTACTCTTGATTTGAGCAAGTTTATTCAGCATAACTTTGCAAAAGGATCAAATCTTAGTTTGGATAACTTACAGACATGTTAAACTGAGTATTACATCCGGAAATCGTGGATGGAATATGGCAGAAAAGTAAACTTATTTTGGATATATTTGGATAATAACTAAATTTAACTGGATAAACAAGAGAGTTGGCTGCCACAGTGTGTAGTAATTTTCAGGTTGTTTTTATTCAAAACAAAACAACCTGCATATCTGAATCTCCTTGGTAGCTTATACCAGCCAGGTCACTACTGTAGACTGATTGAAATTGCCAGACATTTGAATCGGAGTTGATACTTCATCTCTTCATGCCGGTAAAATAGAAATTTTAAAGTAAGGTATAACTATGAATATTGTGTTAATTAATTAAATTGTAATTAATCAAGTGAATTCATATTGGCCTTGTTATTATGCCTCGGGCAGTCATATTAGTTCTCGGCCTTCGGCCTCGGGCCAATATGACTACCCTTGGCCAATAACAAGTCCAATATGAATTCACTTGATTAATGACATTATATTCTCACATATCATGTGATCCGGATTAATCCAATGAGAAAAGTCTAACCAATGTGATTTAATAAATAAATAATATTGTATATTTCACATAGGAAACATTTATCTATTACCACGAAGATCTCGTTAAGACTTACGTCATTAAAGTTTGAAAAAAGTCAATTCCGGACTTTCAATTCAAATTTGTATTTGCACTCGCTGATAAAGTAAAGTGTGTATATTGTAATTTTTCACATATCATATTAACGTTGTTTGTTTCGTTTTGCGACTGTAAAATGTCTCCCCGTATATTCAGTGCTGTTATCTCTTTAATGACCACTGAGCGGGTAAGATATATGTTGAAATATTGAGTTGTGATCAACCCGAGCCTAGACGACAATGCAGGATTTTGCATTTCCGTTACCTCCCAAGAACAGGCTCTTTTTTAAAAATGAAAGTATTTAAACACATGCTCTTTTTTGCATTTTTCTCTGTTGATGTTCATACATGTATGTTGAACTTTGTTTTTTGAATATTGTGCATACATGTATGATGTGCTATGTTTTCTGAATATGTCTATTTCTGATCTGCATACATGTATTTCACTTTTTCATGATAAGGTTAGTGTGAGCTTTAAGATTCACAGAAACGTGTTTAAACTCTTAGCGGCAAGTTTGGTTTTCGCTGACCGTTCAAATTCAGTAACCAAACCGGGATATCTTTTTAAATAAGGTTTTGTTGTCGTTTCGAATTAAATTATTTTTTCTCCTTTTGGCAATGTATGGATATATTATGCGGTTATCCCTGATATGCACATTTTATTATTTAATCAGCAAAATTAAAAGTACCCAATTTTTATGCTTATATATTCATTAACATATTTTCATTTAACCAGGAACACTTTGAAAGGTGTTTAATTAGTTAATCTAAGTTGTTTTTAAGTTTAATTGTTCGTGAACATAATCTTCCACACCTAGATCTGAGCAAATGCTTATCAGATGACAATTAATAACGGATTAAAAAACACACTATATATTCAATTTAAAGGGAGGTACTTCGAAATGTTTGGGATTTCTAGCGTTGTTTATCGAGGACGAGTTGTTTTATTTATGAATATTTTGTGCTATTATTGACATTAAGAACTTGAGAAATTGATTTAATTCTAATAAAGGTAAATATTGTTTAGAATCACTTACTTCTTCGTAAAACCCTAGTAATAGCAAAGGGAAAGATAACTAAGTTGTGACTGCAGATTTTCAAGAACATTTTATTTCTTTGTTAAGATTACAGAAATGCACATTTGTTCAAAAAATATTTTCTGTTTTACAAAATTACAAGTAGAAACATGAGAAAAGTGGGTACTTTTTATTTTTGCTGAGTATATATTGTAGCTTGACAAATTCAGTTAACATAGACTTTTATGATAAACAGTTATTTACTCTGACGTTATTAACAGTTTTAAACCAAAAACAAAAGAAAAAACAACAACAACAGAACAAGAACATTCCAAAGTCAAGAGAAACGGCAACGAAAAGATATGCGAATATGGACGGGAGTTGGACATTCTGTGATGCCAGGTTCAGTTAAAGTTGTTTTGTTTAAGAAAAGCCATCTTATACCGACATAGTCGTATTTTCATCACTGGGTCGAGTTTTCAAACAAATATGTATACGTCTTTACAAACAAATATTTCATGCACTTAATAAATAAGAGACAAACTCTGAAGTTAAGCTAAAAACTGTTCAGTAAACTTACAAACCTTTTTTAAGCATATGACAATTAACTGATCGCTACACATGTACAGCCCCAACCAAATTCAAGAAAAGAACATGTCCAAACAAGGCTTTTTTCACTATTGTGGTATTGAGATATTTTGGACTTTAAACACCAGTCACATCGGAAAAACTCTTATTATAATATAATAGTAGTGCGTTTATCGTATTAAAACTAAATTGATATGTTATCTGAGACGAAGAAATTTGTGTCGTATATAAGCGCGCTCTGATGAATTATTAATTCAGGGCGTAGACGAAAAGAGAACAAACAATAATATTATGTAATTAAAAAAATGAGACTCCCGTTGAAGCTCGTTTTGTTTTGGATTTAATTTGTAAATGCAGAAGAAACAGGCTTACCTAATGGACATCCTAATCGTTGTCGAGACTATTTGAATGTGAAATATGCAGATTTACCAACCTTAGGCGAACTCCCCGGAGAAGGTTTTGACATCCTTGTCAACGTACCGATGGCAACAGTTGTCGACACGAAATACACAATGTGTAAGACGACCGGTGATGGACATTTTCTGGTTCCAGATTCAGTTACAGTTGTTCCGTCAAAGAAAAGCCACCTTCAATCAACATCCTCGTATTTTCAGCATTGGGACGAGTTTACAAGTACAACTTCAAAATCTATAAATATTGGAGCAGGTTTTACCAGTTTCTTTACACAAATAAGTGGAAAATTCTCACAAGAATATGAGTCAATTAAGACAAGACAGGTCTTCGAGAAAACTCGTACAATGCGGATGCAGGTAGAGAAATTATCTTCTCAAATTGTTTACAATTTACAGTTTATAAGAAAAATCTTTATTTATCGGTTATGATAGTTATATACGAGGGACGTTCAATATATAATGAGACTGTGTTCGTATCTTTAATTCTAAACATTTTACGGTTATATACAATACATAATAACAAAGTTCATTCATTTCTGAATAAAATCCGAAAATATTTTAAAATTCCTAAAAACAGTTTTAAAGTTACACTATTTATAAGAAGGCCATGCTCGTATAAGTTAACCTTACAAACAAAGATTAGTGAATTGGAGCCAGAACTTTTCATTAGGTTCGTTTTTCATCTGTTCAGCTTTTATGATTATTTAAATTATTTTTATCACAGCTACGACACACGAGGTACAGAGCAAATCTTGTACATGGAGCAAGCTTGCATCCTTCTTTTAAAAAGGCCGTGGAGGCAATTGCATTTCTTATAGCTTCTGATCGCAAAGAGCTCGCTTTATACGAGAGTCAGATGTTAGTAAGACAGTATGGCACACATGTCGTCACAGGCATTGAACTGGGAGCGTCACTTGTTAAAGTAAGTCTGACTAAATCATTAATTAGGTTAATTACCTCAAATGCTAAACTGTTGTGTAACTTTTAAAGTCAGCACTGACAGGTGTTTTTAATGGTCTTGTCGTAGAAAAGGGGAAATGCAGCGCTATATGTCATAGACAAATAGCAATATAGATAATTTAATCAATGTAAATTATCACGAAAACTACGTCCACTTTGAAAGAAAAGAGACAGAATGGTTAATCAAATGATCAGTTTCAAAAAAGACACCACAAACAATTAACAACACTGAGAACCCAAGGGGTTACCGCCTTGGAACGGTCAGTGGCAAATCAAATTGCCACTGGGGGTTTAAGTGCATATTTTACATATTTTTTTCAGATTGATCAGCTCAGTGAGGACATTGATTCGAAATCCAAGTCTGATAAGCGCAGTATACAGCTAGCTGCAGAAATCTCTTTCTTTCATTGGTTAGATGGTAACCAAAACCGGACTCGTAATTTCACTCTCGGATTTGGTTTCAACGAGGCTACGTTGTCACAGTCAATGAGCCAGTATATAAATTTACGACAATCTACTGAGATGTATTCTCTGGTGGAAGTATAATCACGTAAGTACACTTTCAATTTGGAGACAAATCTTTAAGTGCACAAAAAATATTGTAAATAATTAATGATAAAAGTTACCTAGTCTGCCATCTGCATGAAACAAATTCTTGAAAATTTGCTTATTTTAATAGAATAAATGTAGATTTTCCCTTTGAAGAAACACCATGTTCTTACGCCTCGTATTCGATCACTTAATTTACTGAATATCAGATGCATTGTAAGGTGTATTTTCTCCACAGTTTAGAAGACAACAACGACCGTTCGTGGGGTAACAGTGTCGAAGGAAATTTAGTGGCTCTTGATAGAATGGGTGATCCAATTTATTTTTTTTATAAACAAAGACACGTTGCCGGGTATCCCTGACCCTATTCTTGAGTCAATGGCAGAGATAATTAAAGATGCAGTGGAAAGTTACTATAAGCATAATGTAATCCGTGGTTGTACTGATCCGGTCTCACCGAACTTTAGTTTCGAAGCAAATGTAAACGATGGAACGTGCCAAGCCCCAAACAACACCAACAGTTATGCTTTTGGTGGAGTTTTTCAGACATGTTCAGCCACCGACAAACAGGCAGAAGTATGCCAAGGGCTTACGTTTACAAATCCACTGACGGGAGGGTATAGTTGTCCTCAAGGATTTCAACCACAGCTTATTAATTCAAGATCTTGGGGAGGCTGTGTTTTTTTAGTGTGGCTATTCCTGATATGCATATGTTGCTTTTTTACAAAACTTTTTACGAGGGTAGAAACAACATCGTGTGGATTTCTTTGGGCAAGTACTTGCCATAAATATTATGATTACAATGTCTATGGATCTTATTCAGCATCCTGGTGTTTTGGCACCCCAGGTGTTATTCCTGCACAAAATTTGTTATTTGGAGGTACATTTTCCCCGTATCATGACGAGATTAAGATGCGTTGAAGTTTATCGGACGGGTTCAGGTAAATGTGCATCAACATCCAAACTATACGAGGGTAATGTTAAAGATCTTTACGGGGTAACTGTTTTCATGTGTACGAACGATGAGGAAAGAAATACAAAGTAACCTTCCCGGATGAAAACAACTGCAATAGGAACTGTTCGTCAACTACCACAGGATTTGAGGAAAATTTTTTGTGAAGATATTAATTTCATGGTCTATGGACAAAGTGATGAGTCATTTGCAGATCCTGGTGTAAGTGATACAATGATTGCAATGGATGTAGAACAATATAGCATAGAAATTGTAGGTTAAATCGCACATGGTGAATATAAATCGCGAGAAAAGAAGACTCTAAGCACTTAACTATTCATTAAAGAAAATTATACTGTGGCAGTTGTTGATAACCCCATTCCTGCTAAAGATAATTTTAGAAAGACTGTAGTTTCTGAAGAAACTATAGATGTAGATGAACTAGTCCCATCTTTTGTTACCACGAGTCGCAGCAGAAATGAAATTAGTTTAGCAAAAAAAACCGCAAAATTTTAAATGAAGCAGAAGATGGCATCGTAAAGAATGGAACGATATACCTTTTTTTAAAAACAGCAATATGCCTCCTAGAAAAGAAATACAATTTATCTTTGTCTGTTTATGATGGTAATGTACACGTCAAGTCAACATCTGGACAAGAAGCTGTTGAAACAGGACGTAGGTATACGTTCAGAACTTACAATACTTAATGCTTTAAGTAATACAAACCGAGCCTGCAAATTGCTTTATATTTATTATTTCAAAGTGCCTTTTTATCTATTTCGAAATCACAGTTATGTTGTTTGTGTCGTTTGGCGGCTAAAAAATGTATCCCCGTACATTGAATCAATGCTGTTATTAGTTACATCCTTTGAATGTACTTGAATAACCTAGTTAACATGTAGTTGTAAATAAATCGCACAATATTGAGCTTACTTAGAATATCGTTATAAACAATATTGCATATTACTGAGTACATTAAAAATATATACAATGTATAGAAAAATATAAGAAGTCCTTGTCCACGTTTCATAAGCAAGCTCTAAATTTGCTTTTTAAAACTCATTGCATTTATCTTACAATACAGGAAAAATCAAGTAATTGTTGAGCTATGTTAAGGGAGAAAACTCTTATAGGCTATTCTTTGTTGTTTCGAGAGTTTGTTATCTCGACAGAAGCATAACTTATTTTATTATATATAACTGACATTTAAACTATGTTATAAACAAGTATTTTATGTTTCACCGTTTACAATCTCTATTATTTTTTGTCGCTTTGCAACCTTCTTTCGTTTCTTTGGAGCTTTGACTAATATCCAAATAATAATAAAGTAAAATAATACAACACTTTGATTGCTAGGCGGTTTGTGTTTGAATTTAACATAATATTTTCTACAGTTATCTCTTAAATGAATACAAATCAAGATCCACAGACTTCGTTATATCGCGATTCATCTTTGTAATCAATTCATCTGAGAAGAGTTTTTGAATGTATTGATGGCTTGTCTTAGTCGTCACGTTAATCAGGGTTATCCGCGCTATTGTTTTGGGGGTTGACCCTGCTAGCTAAGTTATTACAGAGTCATGTGGTTAGGCGCTATCGCCTTACGATTTCGGTTCCAGGTGTTGACACACATATATATAGTTTCTTCTTAATCATTTGAATACTATTGATTGAATAGTTAGTGTAACAAAATAATAAAAAGGCTATCAAGAAAAATCTATTTTTTCACTTTGAGTGAGGGAACATATTTGTTATTAGGACCTTAAAATTTCAACCTTTGTTATTGTTTTCTTTTTTTTTTATTTTACAAAACAATTTTTTCAACTGTTTAGTAAATGACGTAGTACAAAGTTGAATTAAACTAAATTATGCTAGATATCTAGTTATCTTTTGATAAAAATGATGCTGGGTCTATAACATTTACAACAATACATTTTATATATCGATACTCTGTTGCTCTAATAGAGGAGTTTGTGAAACTCAAACCTTAATTTACAGTTTAGATTTATCCTTATTTGTGCATAGAACATCTTTGAATGTTTATTGATTTTGTTTTTGTTTGTACAGTATGCAAATAAGAGTTCTGAAATTGATTTCCTAAAGCTTATATTTTACTTTTGTTTGGGAAATAATAAGCCTTTCATAATGTCAGCCTTCAGTTTTACTGTGATATTCGGTTTTCATTTTTTTCTAATGGGCATTATGAATAAGTAAAATTTTTAGTTTTAGTTTTAATACCTACATGTAGATATTATGAATTTCTGTTAATATCACGTTATTATTCTGTGCTTTGCCAAATTAATTTATCTAAATGTCGATTTTAGTTTGTTTATCCCCTCTTAAAAAATCTCGTGAAAACATCTAAATCTGCTTATTCCAGTGTTCGGTCGTGGCATACATTTCTCCAGTTATTATCGCTTTTTTCTAATTGTGGCACTATTTGTACAGTTTGACAGTCCGTGAAAACTATGTCAGTATAATTTTAAGTAGAAAGCATTTACATATATGTTTTGCGATGATAGCTTTACTGGCATTACTCCAGGTCAATATAAAGTTTTTGAACATGTAGTTCGTGCGTGCTCAGATTTGTATGACTGTGATTATCCCTGGCCTTTGGTTATACATGTATCATGTGTAGTTAATTAAAAATTAAAAATAATATCCTTAATCGTAGTCTAAATGGTGATTGCCATGTATACTATAAACAAAGGCACCTTGGCAAATATCTCTATGGTAATAAAATATGCAGTGGGCACTAAATATAAACAAAGGGCTGTATTATTAATATTACACAAAATTTAGTTTTGAAGCAAATGTTAACGATGGATCGTGCAAAACATAGAAAACAATACCGTCATTTTTCCGTCAGGAGAAGTTTGCCAGGACTGTTAGTCTTACGGAAATACAGAGCTAAGATATCTAATACAGTTGTGAAATAGACTGTTACTGCATCAAATCCAGAGTACACTATTATAGCTTAATAGCAGAAACATCCTTACACAGACAAAGCAAGGTATAAAAAGAATTCACGTGAAATGGTGTAGACAAGCTTGACTATTTTCGAAATGTATGATGTTCATCTGGATCTGCATCTTCAAACCCATTAGCAAAAACAATGCACACTCTGAGAAAATAATGGCTTCCGATGAATCTTGCTGCTAAGCAGTAATGGTCGTTTTTGCAGGTGTCCCACAAATGATCTTTTTCTCGTTCAGGTAAATGATTCAATTACAAGTATCTTCCTTCCAATCTAAAATAGACTAGGGTTTTTCTTTATATATTTAAAGCATTTTTTGTATCACGCCTCACTGCGCTCATTCACATGTCGCAGAATCTATAAATTAATATTATAATATAAAATGATGCCGTAGGGAGCATACTGACCAAAATGAATAACGTAAATGGGAAAACGAACGTTTCAAAATTGTTGTTATTTTATCTGTTTCAATAAAACACTCACTGAATACAACCTTAGCCCAGAATATCTTATCGATATCTTAAAAAGTCATTAAATTATTCATTCAATGGTTGTCCTACTTTCATTACCAGATGGAAACCGTTATTACTTCCGAGATTATGGCGTTATGGCACAGCTGGGATGGGGAAAGGGGGTTTAGTTGAACAATATAAAACCCTGATGTGGGGGTCATTAGGTTAAAGGCTGCACCAACCTTACAATTGCCCTGTTTTGTTCTTATGTAAACAAATAGAATTTGTTCAGCTAATTGAATACCAACCGGTCCTCCTTCTTAACAATATTGCACTCTCACACGCAAAACAAAGGAAGCTACTGGTACTTTCGTTTTTGTATTATATTTTGGTCGTTTTCCTAATGTTTTAAGATATTCTGCACATGTCTTGAAATATATTTATGCAAATATTCTAACTGTAGCAATCATATCAAAACACTGAGATTTATTGTTTCATACTTTTTGTTTTAAATTCACAAACACGGAAACGCTTTTTTCCGTCATATGGTTTTAAGACTGTTTATAAAATTGTCACGATTGAACATGCATAAACATGCATCATACATGTTTGCAGTTTAGGTTGCTTCATGCATTATGCCGTTTTGTTCAAGGCAAGTGCGATCTACGGAGAGGAAAGCAAACATATATACTGAATATGACGAACATGAAACTTTTTGGGCTACTTTTGATTTTCATTCCGTTCATTTATGCTGGAGAAACAGGACTACCATATGGACATCCAAATCGCTGTCGTGATTTTTTAAACGTTAAGTATGCAGATTTGCCAACGTTAGGAGAACTTCCAGGTGAAGGCTTTGATAACCTTGTCAACTTACCAATGGCAGCGGTAGTTGACACGAAATACACAATGTGCAAAACCACAGATGACGGGCATTTTCTAATACCTGACTCAGTTACTGTTGTACCAACGAAGGAAAGTCACCTTCAAACGACTTCTTCTTTTTTTCAGCATTGGGACAATTTTACGAGCACAACTTCAAGATCTATCAACATTGAAGCAGGGTTTGGGAGCTTCTTTACACAAATCAGCGGGAAGTTCTCAAAAGAATACCAAATGATCAAAACAAGACAATACCTCTTTAAAACTAGCACATTGCGGGTACAGGTAAAATATTCATATTTTGTGGCTGCTTGGATGAAATTATGTCCGCACTATCAAAACGGAAAACATAAAATAAAAAAAACCTACTTATTATCTAAATTATTGTGTTTTAAACTTTTGCGAAACCTAAGATTAACTACTTTCACTCGATGATAATATTCGTAAGAAAATATATTACTAAAATGGTAAGAGATTAAAAAAAATATTGTGTGTTTTTAATTTTTACTGCGATTATGTTTTTTTACTCGTTTATTAAAACAAATATAGAGACTAATTTTCCTCAACATATCACATAAAAAGCAGAGAATATTTTAAAATCAAAGGCAATGTCTATTAAAGTTACGACACTCGAGGTACAGAGCACACCTTGTACATGGAGCTAGTTTACATCCTTCGTTTAAAAGAGACCTCGAGGAAATCACTGATCATATATTGTCTAACCGGCAAGAGCTTGCTAAGTACGACAGTCAGCTTTTAGTGAGACAATATGGCACACATGTCGTAACAGGCATTGAACTGGGAGCCTCATTTGTTAAGGTAAGCTTCACTGCATAAGTAAGTTACCAACCGTAATAAAACAACACCATTATACCATCGAAATTCGTCTGTTGTGTTGTAAACATCTAAATCTTAAACTGAAAATGATGTTATTTACTTAATGTTATTGGTAAAAATACCGATTAACTGAAAATTTTAGATGTTCCATATAATTGTACATCGGCGTAAAAGTTGTTATATTAGAGAGTAATATCTTGCATTGAAATATGTGTTTAGGCATGTTTTATCGGGTATGAAAAGTCCTATCTTTGCCTAGAGACGCCACATATACACATTTCACGTCACGTATTTAAGTTAGTGATGTCATGTAGACATTAAGGTTCGTTAACGTCACAATCCAGTTGATTGAAAAAAACCTTTAGACTACATACAAAATAAACACATATATAAAATGTAGTCTTATGCAAAAAAGCAACATATGCATATCAGGAATCGCCACACTCAAAAAACACAGCCTCCCCACGCAGCGAAAAAGAAGAGAGGAAGATAGAGAGAGCGCATGTTTTATATATGTATGTCAATTCAAATAGGACGCCACAAACAATTAATAAACAAGAGAACCTTTGGGGATACCGCCTTGGAACGGTCAGTGGCAAAACAAATTGCCACTGGGGGTTTAAACCAGGTTCTAGGATGCACCAACCTCACACTTGCCCCAACAGGTTCTCGTATCACAAAACAAGTACAAATTGTCTTGGTGAAATAACTCCAACCCACCCATCAGCTCAACAATGTAGCATGCAAAAGCATACAAACATATAAACATTTAATAGCAAAAAACTATCTCGCATGAGAAATTCGGTTAAGATATAAATAATGTCACTTCGGGTCAGCATTCTTTCCGCTAAAACTGTTCACCATCAGATATTTATAGTATTTATTTATAAGAATTTGTCTCAGATTGACCAGCTGACAGAAGAATTCGATATAAAAACGGAGGGAGAAAAACACAACATACAACTTGCAGCAGAAATTTCGTTTTTCCACTGGCTGGAAGGCAACCACAACCGGACTCGTAATTACACTCTAGGATATGGTTTTTCTGATGCAACGCTGACTGAGTCATTACGCCAATACAATATGTTACGGCACTCCACCGAGATGTTTTCCTTGGGTGGAAGTATTATCACGTGAGTTTATGTTATATTTAAACATTTACGAATAATAAGCTCTGAAATACGTATATCTTTAAGTTAACTTGAAGCATGTATAAAAAACATGAAAGTGAAATTGATGTTCTGTGTTCCTTAATTTTTGTTTTCGGATGTAAATGGATTTTTAAAGATTTTTAGTTCTAGCAAATTTTCTTTACTGTTCTCACTTGTCTAAACAGATGTTAAATAATTAAAAAAAGATAAATCTAATTTAATACAATTTATTTGCGCAAAGTTTACTTGAACTCCGTTTTGTCGTAAGAGAGATTTTGAAATTACTCGAAGTTTTGTTATCATTTTCTTCTACAAAACTGTGTCTCTATTACTGGAAAAATGGATTCATAGAATAATCGGTTATTATTGCGTAAATGTAAAAATACAAATGATAAATTCCCCTTCAAAGGTCGTATTGCTGATTTAAAATCAGGTCTGAGTAAGGCCATTATGTACGTACCTTCTCGCTTGACAATGGCATAAGATTCTTATGTTTTATATATGTGTTTGTTTTTGCTCTCAGCAGTGTTGAGTTGATGGGAGGTTTGGAGTTTATTCAACAGGAAAACGTATTTGTTTGTTTATTTGAGAGCCCGTGTACACAAGTGTAAGGCTGATGCACAATAGAACCTGGTTTAAAGCCCTTGTTGAAAATAGCTAGAGAAAATAAAACATTTATCGCTGGTAATGAATATAGGGCATTCTTTACAGATGGTTCTTATGATAATTATTCTTCACGGACCTGTCAAGACCTTATCCAGGCGTTCACATTTTTATTGGATAATATTAATTTGATATTTGGTACCTCTATTTATAAACAAGTTATAGGCATTCCAATGGGTCCTAATTGTGCACCCCTTGTTGTTGATCTGTTTTTATACTATTATGAAAGAGACTTTATGTTATCTCTTTCTACCGAACATCAAAATGATATTATCACATCTTTTAACAACACCTCGAGGTACCTTGATGATTTATTATATATAGATAATAACCATTTTCCATCACTGGTTAATAAAATTTATCCTTAAGAACTACAGCGAACACTTCAGAAAAGCAAGCAAAATTTCTTGATCTAAATCTGACCATTGAAAATGGTTATGTCACTACAAAAATATATGATAAAAGAGATGATTTTAATTTTAATATAGTAAATATTTCGTTTTACGGGGTTTATATCTCACAGCTTTTTCGCTTTTTAAGAGCTTTCAACGATATGAATGATTTCAATGAACTTCATATTTGCATTACAGAAAAAACTATTGAAACAAGGTTATCGGTATCATACATTAAGGACAACCTTTTTGCAAGTTTTATCGCCGATACCCAGATCTAATTCATAAATTCATGTGCAGTTTAAAATCACTATTGCAACAAGGTATTTCACAGCCAGTTTTGTATGGAGATTTAATTTATAAACTTAAAAAGATAAAGACAATGACATTTGGCAGTTATATAATGAACTTGAGACATTCATTGAAGTGTGATCAAGTGTTGTTGGAAAAAGACTTGACAATATTATCTTGAGTTACCAAACTAGTATTTTTTCATCATTTTCCACTAACAGTTTCTAGAAGTAGTACAAGTAATTTGTAACAAAAACAATTTTTTTTTTATTTTTTTTTTAAATTTTTCTCAAAATATTACATTATATTAAATTTAACATTTTAAGAAAAAAATTATATATTGAATAATTATGTGTTCAATAAGCTAATCACTGTCAAAATTTGATGAAAAAATATTAAAAAACAAAAAAGTTATTCACTTTTTATCTGTGTGACCCTATTGGCAGGAATTCCTGGAAAAATATTTGGCCCTGAGAGTGCCAAAGTATATAATATTTGGCAGCGAAAGGGTTAATTATTACAGCTTATAACAACACCTCGAGGTACCTTGATGATTTATTTAATATAGAAATTTTTTTTTCCATCACTGGTTTATAAAATTTATCATTAAGAACTACAGCTTAATTAAGAGACTTCAGAAAAGAAAGCAAAATTTATTGATCTTTATCTGTCCATTGAAAATGGTTACGTCACTTCTAAAATATATGTTAAAATAGATGATTTTAATTTCAATATAGTAAATTTTCCGTTTTACAGGGTTTATATCTCACAGCTTGTTCGCTTTTCAAGAGCTTGCAACGATGTGAATGATTTCTAGGAACTTAATTTTTACATTACAGAAAAACTTTTAAAACAAGGTTATCGGGATCATACATTAAGGACAACCTTTTGCAAGTTTTATCGCCGATTTTTCTTAAAAGAACCTAGAAGCTCGATTTGTTTCTTTTATCCCTGTTATCGTGTTCTTGTTGATTTTCAGGTTTAGGTTTCGGTAAGATCATTGAGTACCCACCCTTTGGCTTTGCAATGTACTAGCTTCTTATGTCTATAATTGTGTACTTTTGCATGCAATATTGTTGAGCCGATGGGTGGGTCGGAGTTATTTCACCAAGACAACGTGTACTTGTTTTGTGATACGAGAACCTGTTGGGGCAAGTTTGAGATTGGTGCACCCTAGAACCTGGTTAAGACCCCCAGTGGCAATTTGTTTTGCCACTGACCGTTCAAAGGCGGTAACCCCTCGGGTTCTCATTTAACAGAGTCCGGTGAATGTTTGCGAATCCGGTGAATTCGCAAACTCAGCTACCCTTTTAAAGGGTCCTAGACTAAATGTTTTTTCTTTAATATATAGTTGGGGGGTCTAATAATAAAACGTACTATGTTTTGAACCAATATCTCTAAAAATGAGTGAGCTATCGAGTCTCAAACACCAAAATCGCCATGGCGATTTCGGAAACGCCATGGCGATTTTTCGTCGCCATGAAATCCCCATGGCGATTTTCCGCAATAAATTTGAAATGGCGTTATTTCGCCATGGCGATTTTCAATCATTTTTCCAAAATCTGTAATATTCATTGAAAATTAAAGTATGTCTCATTATTGAGTTTCTCTATACTTTAAATCGGGGTTAAAATCATTTTTAAAAATCGCCATGGCGGTTTTTCGCAATGAAAATTATGGCGGGATTTCGCAATAAATTTATGGCGTTTTTCCGCCATATTTTTTATTGCGATTTTTCGCCATAACATTTATGGCGAAAAATAAATTGTTTGATGGTATAAATTACGCTATTTTTATTTACTCAAAAGTAATCACATGTTTTATCTTAAATGGCGGTCAAGTCTAATAGAGACACAATTTGAAAAAAAAACAAGTACTTATACGAGATTTTGTCGAATTAACGACAATTAATTCGACCATCTATGAAATAATATTTAATTTAACAGTAACACCCATTACGTTGCTTTTTTTCTTTGTTTGTTGGCGAGTCTGCATACGAAATGATTCATAGCCGGAGTCTTCAGTCACAGGTAAGTATTTCCGAGTTTTGCGGGAAAAATTACACTTCCTTTTCAGATGGATCAAATTTTGTGCTGCTTTCATGTATACATATCTGAATGCGCAATGTTTCGCGTTTTCGCATCATGGTTTACCGTTTTCGTTGGACAGCGAAACTACGAGATCGCGAAAACACTATCCTTAAGGATTTAAACACGATGCGAGATCGCGAAAACACGATGCGAGATGGCGAAAGTATGATGCTAGGTCGCGATATTGAAATGGCACCCTCGCATTGCACTTTCGTGACCTCGCATTGTTGTTTCGCGTTCTCGCATTTTGTTTTCGTGTTTTCGTACTGTCGCCCTCAGGTCAGAGCAAACACAAAAACGCGAAAATACGATGCGAGCTGGCGAAAGTGTGATGCAAGGTCGCGATATTGAAATTGCACCCTCGCATCGTACTTTCGCGACATCGCATCGTTGTTTCGCTTTCTCGCATCTTGTTTTCGTGTTTTCGTGCTCTCGCCCTCAGGATAGAGCGTTCACGAAAACACGATATGAAAACACAATATGCGATATCGCGGATGTATGATGCGATATCGCGCACTCGCATGCTACCATGACCGCTTATAATATTTTTGCCTCGTATTTCAATTTAAATATTACCACCATTGCTTGTTGACCAATTTACTTGTGTCAGGGTTGTATAAATGTTTTAAAGAAGAAGGATCAATTCCTCAAGTGGTTAAGTTAAGCAGATACATCAATAAATAAAAAAATATTTTAAAATTTAACTGACGAATTTTCCGTAGAATGAACGAATTAGTTCTAGTGCGGTGAACGTGAGTTTATTTCGTTCGCCGTTGTTTGATATATATAAGGACGACCTATCGATACCCGAAATATATTATATACCGCAGAGATCCGTGCGCACACCGTGCGTTGTAAGTGCGGAGCACGTACTTACTCTGTACGGTCCGCCTGAGTTCAATGCGCGTTTTGGACGGTTGAAATGAGAAAGCACGCAACCCCACGGACCACGCCTAGACTCGCAAAGGCAGTGCGTAATGCGCTAGTGGACGTACAGGGCACGCACGTCACCCGTACGGGTGGTGAATCCGTAGCCCGCATGCAGTTCGAACGCAGAGAAAGTTTTGCATGCACTAAAAATGAAACGGCATGTCTGCGTGCTCCAAAATCCGTACGGAGGCAGTGCTCACCACGTACGGATCCCTGAATTTGGTCCACGTTTTCGCACGTAGACCGCACGCACTTGCACGTACGGCGGGTTGTGACCGGGGCTTTACTGCGTTATCAGTTTCGCTTATGACGCGCTAAGGCAATCGTGCGAAATGAAATTTTAGCCAAATTTTACAACATTGTAGTGCGCCTTATAAGGATAATATAACTGCGTATAAAGAATAATACAACAACGCGAATTTATGTCTGCTCGAAAATGTCATTCGCGGTATCCCGGCGAAATTCAATGATACCGCAGTAGATGTTTAATCAGACCAATTTAAATTCTAATAACACATGTAACATCGTGTTTGCTAAGACAAGTTATTCTCTATAAATGTTTTGTAACATAAATAATATTGAAACTAATAAATATGTCAATACATCGTAGTTGAAGTAACTGTGCAACTTCAAGTACATTACTTTAACTTCAGAGTTGAGTACGAATATAACTCCTGTATCCAATGACGGACGGTTTTAACAACTGATTGCTGATGTTCATAATATTTAGTATGAAATCGGAAATTATAACAGATATCTGAATACATTTGTGGATCTTTCTACATACGTACAGGTTTTTAAAACATCCTTATTGCTCGCTAAGCGTTCGTTTATTTCACCGTTTATTCTGCATACTGATTTTATCGCGTGTGCGCCAGTGTAGATCCAGATCAACCGTCTTTGTTAACACCGTTAACATCCATATCCCGTGGAGTAAAGAATTAAATATGTGTTCTTTCTTTTTTCTTGTTACGTATTATTATTGCGTATATTTCATTATACATTATTGTTTATGTCTCGACTGATTAAAACTGTATGAAACAATCGCATGTTGCGTGGCACTTGGGTGTTTGCTTTTGATAAACAAGATGCTTCAATATGCTCACATCGTCATCAGCAGCTGCAGCAGCAGCCTTATCATCATCATCATCATCATCATCATCATCATTATCATCACCATCACTATCATCATCATTATCATCATTTTATTTTTATTTAATTAACGGGTTGCTGATTTTATTTGGGCTCGAACTACCTTAAAAATGAAAATTAAAAATAAAACACACTTGAAACATTGCATAATATCGTACAAATCACGTTCCCGTTGTCTGGTTACCAAATTTTGGGAATGACGTCGCGCGGTTTCGGATCAGACGCACCACTTGGCGGTGGCTGACTTTAAACGCAAGTGTATCGTTCTTTCATAAAATATTGTTAGACGTATATAATAATAATAAAAAATAAAAACGATAGGTCATCGGTCTAGATGTTCTGTAATTTTGCGTTAAAAATATATAGTATGTCGCTTTCATCTATCACAAATAACTTTTCTCCGCGACGTTCAGAAATCCCAACTAAATGTTGTTTCATGTTTGTGCATTTTAATCAGTCTCCCACGGCATATATACTCCTCAAAAGCATTTAGAGTCCAAACAAACTGATGTTTATTTTTAAAATAACTTAGTGGTTATCTTTTAAATGTTTCTTTAAAAATTTTGTTTATAAGCAAATCATATAACGTATTAAATGTACGATCTAACTATGCCGGATTTAGCCCTCACTTTTCTATCAAAGCATTTGATTTTTATGGTCCTTTTTTGTAAGTGTATTTATAAATTTTTATTTAAGCGCTTAAAATTGAAATAACATTATCGATCAGACGGGGGTTTATTAAAATTATTGTTAAACGCATTTTTCTGCTTGATATGAATGCAAAATTTTTAAATAAGTTGAATGTTTCAATACCTCTTAAACTTTTTTAATTTGATCTTTTGTTTAATGCCAGTAACATTCATTTTCCTTGTCGAAATTTTTGTAACGGTTTGTGGTTCTTCCAGCTGGCATTTAGGATTCGCATAAACAACCAATACAAATTGGGTGGGGGAAGCATTTATTCAAAGCTATGTTCCAAAACTTAAACTAATTAAAGCAAGCGCACTGAAATACTGTTATATCATTAAATTACGCACAGGTTAAAAAAATACGCGTATTTAACGCTAAGGTAAATGCGCGAATTTAAACCCAAGCAAAATTACAATATTTAGTATATCTGAATAGCAATATACAACTGCGCGAATTTATGCCCTCGCGACTCTTCGTCCCAGTGAAATTAAATGATACTACAGTAAAGACTTATACTTACCAAATATGTATCTGAATTAAAAAAGTGCATATAAGCTTGTCGGAATTACATAATCATACGAAAATAAATGAGCGAATAGATAATTACACAGTCAAAAGCATATCAAATAATATCAGAAGATACACAAACTTGTTTTTGTAAAGTTGGATTCACTGAGAAAAGTATTCATAGTTAATATAACAACCATAACAAGGGAGGGAGAGAGAAACGTCCAGCTATTGCGAGAATCAAGCGAGCAATACAGCTAAAAATGCGACTTAAAACCCCAGTTACACAGAGCCATCGGTGGTCGATCGGTAGTTTTTTTGGCCAAATTAATGAGTGAACCGATGACAACGGATTGACCACCGATATCAACTGTTGGTCACCTATTTGCAACCTATCAATTGCTGCTGGGGAAAGATGAGTTTCGTCGGTGAAAAATAGCCGATCGGGATTTTTAGACATGTTTAAAATTCTCGATCGGTGAAAATGTTTTACAAATAACCGATTGACAACTTGTCTACAACCGATCGTCACCGATCGACATCCTGTATAAAATCGACATCACCGATCGACAACCTGTCTACAACCGATATATCCGATGGGCCACCGATAAGCAACCGATCAACTAATACTTACTACCGATGGAAAAAAAGATGAGAATTTATGTTTACCAGCAACCCATGAAATATATGTTTAACCGATGAACACTCGTCAATCACCGATGGCTGGTTACACAGGAAAACAGAAATAAAATAACGCATTACAACCGATCAAATCAGCGAGAAATTTAAATTAAAATAACCGATTGGGCACCGACCGTCTGTGTAACTGGGGCCTTAGTTAAAACTTACGAGTCCCGGGGGACAAGTCATGTGTTCTTGAAACTGAGAAGCACTATTTAATTGCTTATCTAAACACAAGGAACTTTATTCTAACTTGCCGATGATAGTGAAAAACACGTTATGATGAGAACCTAATCATTTCTTCGCAAAGCTAAATAAGGCGTTTTTTATGAGTTGTTGTTGATGATGATAATGATCAGCAGCAGCAGCAGATGTAGCAACATCAGTAACGAACAAAGGGTCATGTAAAACACGGTTTGTTATGAACGAAATCGTTGTGTGTTTTTTTTAAAAGCTAAATTAAGCGAAATCTAGCGTTGTTGTAGTTGATGATGACGATGCTTATGAAGATGATGCTTGTGAAGTTTTGATAATTGTGATGATGTTATGATGGTGGTAGTGTTGACGTCCAAAGAAAAACATGTAACAGGCCTTTTCTTTTTATTTGAATTAGTAACAATGGTAAGATGAGCAATCCATACTTTGAGATTTCAATTTTATTGAACATATAAACTAACAGATTAAACATATATTTTATAAATTGCATCATTATTTGCAGTTATTGCCATCTGTGTTAAAGACACTGATTTCAGTTTTTCAAACGAGGAAACAGCTGTGATCAATCGACATACCAGATCAGTAGAAAGTTTAACATGGAAACAAATTAAAACAATGGGGGCCTACCGATATACTGAGTTACCTCCCATTGAGAGTGGTTTCCCTTGCTGATTGGGTAGTTTCGGTTTATTAGCGGTAATTAAGGGCGCAGGGGACAGTTTCCGAGGCTTTCGCAGAGTCTGGGACCCCGTGCAAGCTTACATTGACCGAAAATAAAAACTTTGCACAGCTAAAATTGTGTTGTTGTACTTTCTGTGTTGCAGGGGTCTAGCTTTTTACAAACCACAACCAACTGT
>JAZAYU010000332.1:422398-429898 GCA_038501625.1 Corbicula japonica | reverse complement strand
CCAAAAATAACATCAGTTACACACATCGGTACTTTTTTCTTCATTACTCGACGTACTCGATGACAAAATCGGGATTGAAGCTATGAAATTGATATGTACAAAATTGTCATGTTTTTATTAAGATTTTTACCAGTTTAACAGTAACAACGAAATAATTAAATTGAAAACAAATATGAATACAAAAACATAAAACATGTACAATTTTGATCGACTGATTGAAATAATATCAACATTTTCAGGCTCTAACATTTCATTTTAAACCCTTATCTGTTTTCATGAATAATGATGATAATGACCGACATCAGCAGCAGAAGTAGCAACAGAAGCAACGGACAATATCATGTGTAACACGGTTTAATGCGGATTAAGGCATTACTTCGGAATGCTCAATTAATCGCTCTCTAGAGTTATTGTTGTTTTGTTAGATTAATGATGATGATAATGATGATGATGATGATAATGATGATGATGATGATGATGATGATGATGATGATGATGATGATGACCATCAATCGAAAGGCATTATGTTACAACTAATCTACAGAACGAAAACTGATCTTCCAAGATCTATTATTTTACTGTGCCAACATTTTGCATGCGTTTAAGTGTGCATTTAAAACTTAGAAGATGCTCTTGACAACTCAGAAAAACTACAACAACAACGAACACACTTTCTATTCAGGTTAGCAGAGTGATAAATATTTTAAGCAAAGGGCTCCTTCGGAAAAAAAATAATTAAGCGTTTTCTTGAGTTGTTTGATGTTGTTATTTGTGGTTTTGTAGAATGAGGCGTTTCTTTAGAAAGCTGAATAAATCGTAATCTACATTTTTTGATTGTATTTATTGTTGTATTTTAACGAAGATGATGATGATGATGATGGTATTGGTGGTGGTTGTGATGATGATGATGATGATGATGATGATGATGATGATAATGATGATGATGATGATGATGATGATGATGATGATGATGATGATTCAAAAGGCATTATGTTACAACTAATCTACAGGACGAAAACTGTTCTTCGAAGATCTAAGTTACGCGTTATCCAGAGTCGTTGAAGAAAATATGATTGTTTAAAAGTTGTTGTTTTCTTTCAGACAGAGAATCTAATGTCATCGTTTCCAATATAAGTTTATTGTGCTGACATTTTGCATGCGTTTTAGTGTGCATTTAAAACTAAGATCCACACGAAAATATCGCAGCTTATGTAGCATTTATATTTAATGATCATGTCATTTTCAAACAAACAATAACAAAATATAAGTCCAACAGTGCTTAAGGTTGAGAACGCTGGGCCCATCAGTCACAGAAGTAAAAGTAACAAAACAAAATCCACAGACCTAATGCTTACAAATGGCAGAAGAAACGGAAAGATAATAAAATATGCAGTTTACAGTTCAACACGATAGGTCAGACCTGTTCATCCCTAAAACATCTGATTTTTATGCTTGTTCTTTCATACTGAAATTATGTGTAGAAAATTATTGTTGTTGTTGTTGTTGCGTCACTATTTTGCATGCGTTTTGTTGTGTGCATTTAAAACATAGAGCCACACGAAAATATTACATCTTGTGAAACTTTTTTGTTTGATGCCATCATGGGCTTGTCATTTTCAAAAAAAACATATACAAAATATATGCTCAACAGTGCTTAAATATCATAGCGCATGGGCCCCTAGGTCACTTTAAAACAGTTCCGAAACAAAATCCCCAGATATAATGCTTACAAATGGCAGAATAAAAGTTAAGATTTTCTATAAAAGGCACTTTGAAAAGTTAACACATTATCCAAGTTAAATGTCATATCCGTCTCTTAGACGTCCGTTTTGTTTATGCTTGTTCTTTTACGATGAACTTTTTAGTAGAAATATACTGTTGTTGTTGTTGTTGTTGTTGTTGCGTCAATATTTTGCATTCGGTTGCCAATTAGTCACTTAAAAAAGTAACAAACCAATCTCTCCACATCTAATGCTTACACATGGTAGAAGAAACGTTAAGATTATCTTTAAAAAGGCACTTTAAAAGTTTTACACATTATGCAAGTTAATTGTCATCCGTCCCTAAATTGTCCAACGTGGTTTTGTAACGTTTTGTTTCTTTCATTTCTTAAATGTGTATGTTCATTTCTTTTTAAAATTCACTTTTATATTTAAAAAAAAAATGTTTGTTGTAAACTGAATATTTTAAAACTATTGTTGCAACACGTTTACCCTTACAAATCACAATCATATATAACCTCTTACTGAGTGTACAATAGATCTTCAAAAGGACCATTATCACGCCCCCCCCCCCAGCTGATAAGAGCCGTGTCTTGCTAATTTGATTATGTAACATGGTCATAAAACACGTCGCCAACCACTTATTCAATTAGCGCATCCGGTAACAGGTTTTTGCGGGACACGCGCGATGCTGATAATCGCATACTTAATTTTATTAAGGTTGCCGGACTTCATGTAAACGTTCCTCTAGTCACTGGAAACTACGCATACGATATCTTATGTCTCGGGAAATATGATATTTTGATCAACTTTTAAGAATGCGTTTTATTAATAAATTTTACTTTCAATTTTGACATAAAATAAGAAAACAATAATATGACATTTATTTTGCGTAACCTCATCATTTTTATAGACTGATTGATAATAGTCACATCTTCACTGGCGAAGTCTTTTCATTTTTAATCGCTTTTATTCTCTTCGTATTTTAATCATCAATTATGATCATTCATGATCATGATGATCAAACATTCATCATTATCCTCATCATTACTCTCATGGTCATCAGCATGCAGCACCAGCACCACCAGAATACATATTAGCATTTAAAAACAAAGTATTTTGAGGATGAACCTAGAAGATGCTCTTGACAACTCAGACAAAACAACAACAACTTAACAAAAACGAATACTCTTTCTATTCAGGTTAGCAGAGTGAAAACTTATTGAAACATAGGGTTTCTTCGGAAAAAAATGATTAAGCGTTTTCTCGAGTTGTTGATGTTGTTATTTGTGGTTTTGTAGAATGAGGCGTTTCTATGGAAAGCTGAATTAATCGTAATCTACATTTCTTTTTATTGTTGTTTTTATTGTTGTTTTTGATGATGATGATGATGATGAAATTGATGTTGGTGTGGTGGTTGTGATGATGATGATAAAGTTGATGATGATGATGATGATGATGATGATGATGATGATGATGATGATGATGATGATGATGATGATGTTAAATGTTTTGTCCTTCTCTAAAATGATCGTTTGTTTATGCATGTTTTTTTGTGATGTATTTGTTTGTAAGATATTATTACTTTTGTTGTGTATGGGCTTTTAACTTAAAATGTCTCGCACGTAATTCGTTTCATAGATGTTTGCCAAGTTTGTATTGACACAAATGTCTGCGTAACAGTTTTCTTTCTCCTTGAAGTGATAATCGGATTTAACATATTCTGCAATGCACTGCTAGTTATCGCATCAAATTCCTTTCTTATACTATATAAAACACGCTCAAAATACATTAATAAAAAACCTTTTTGTATTGTGATTGAACTAACTATGATTCAATTAACTTAACAATAAAATAAAATATTCCCAGGATGTTAAAATTATGGTTTGATATTTGTTCTTCTTTTATGCAATTTTAAGTTAATTTCTTTTTAACAATCATTTTTCAAAAAAAATATTGATTTTACTTTGTATTCAGTTTTTTATACCTGGGGAATTCAGCCCTGAGATGTCAATGATGATGATGAAGTTGATGTTGGTGTGGTTGTTGTGATGATAAATTTTGATATGATGATGATGATGATGATGATGATGATTATGATTGCCAAAAGCATGTTCATTATTATGAATAAATAAATGACGAAACAACAACAATGGTAGATACCATCATCATCATCATCATCATCATCATATCAAAATTTATCACCACAACCACCACAACCAACATCAACTTCATCATCATCATTGACATCATATCAAAATTTATTGAATCAACACCGTGACAATTATTTATCATATTTAATCCCTAATCAGTTATCAAACCCCCAGTTGACAATACCCGTGCCTTGCTAATAAGATTATGTAACAAGGTCGTAAAACAAGAGGACCTTTACTAAAATTACGAGTCGACAACTACTGATTTAATTAGCGCACCCGGTGTCAAGTTTTTGCCGCTGGTTATCGCATAGAAGTGGAAAATTTATTAATATAACGGAAATGCTAATTGTTGAATGGACGTATGATTTGATTAAATATT
Source organism: Corbicula japonica (assembly GCA_038501625.1). Taxonomy (NCBI): domain Eukaryota; kingdom Metazoa; phylum Mollusca; class Bivalvia; order Venerida; family Cyrenidae; genus Corbicula; species Corbicula japonica. Next base: position 425,642 of record JAZAYU010000332.1, on the reverse strand, counting down.
TGATCAGTCAATATAACAGCAGCACTATATTGCCCTTTAGAACACACTATGTTGAGAACGAACACAGAACATGCTTTTGGCAATCTTAGAAAAAGTCAGCAATGAATATTTAGCTCTGAAATGTACATGATTACAGATATTTCATGCTTGTAGTTTCTTTGAAAAACAACAACAACAACAACAACAACAAATAAGCGGTATCTACCATTGTTGTTGTTTCGTCATTTATTTGTTCATAATAATGTTCTAATTTGAAAATAATATTTCTTCGAAAAGAATACTTACACGTAATCTAGAGATGATGTTGTTGTTTCTGTTGTTGATTAAAATGATAATGATGAAGCTTTTTTTAATAACCTCTAAATTCACCGGCTTAGTCATGGTATTTTAAGCGTTTTCTATTCTTAATTTAAGCGTCATATAATGTTTGTTGTTGTTGTATAAGATGACGACGTTTACATTTTGTTGTTGTTAAAGATGACGATGACGAGGATGATGATGATGTAAGCATGATGCTAAGTCGAAAACGTTTATTTGAAAATCTAAATTAATAGTTGTTGTTGTTGTCGTTGTTGCTGCTGCTGGTTGTGCTGATGCTGATGTCGTTAAGGTCTAATTGAAGTGCGCTTTGTTATACACATTTGTTTTAATTTTGATTTTTTTTAAAACAGTAATTGTGGTAAGTAGTTATGGTAAGAAAATCAGTCAATTCTTTAATGTTTCAATTTTATGCAAACTATAAACTTACTCTAGATTAAACGTTAATTTTCCATTTGAGGGATGTTTAACTGACGCGGAACTTAAGCTGTCAATCATTAGCTGTCAATCATTACCATTCTGTCTCGCTTGCGCACACGAGGCTGCAGGCGGAGCATCGCGCAACGCTTGACAAAGGATCACTGCGACAGAGGCGTTTATATTCATTCGAAGTAATATGTTCTTATTAAGAAACTATTTTAAATGTTTTTAAGAAGGCTACGTTCTTATATTCTCTGTGTGAAAGATATAAATAAGTTAAACATATAATGTGAATTTGACACCTCCATAACAAATTAAAATCATTTTTTTTAAGAATATAACTATTGGAATTTTATATACAGTACTCTATATTTGGAATTTTATTTACAGTATTCTATATTTGTACTTATGCTTAGTAAATTTAATAAGATGACTGTCTCAAACAAATAAGATATCATTCGCACAAAGGGAGGTTGCTTTTATTGCTTATAAATTGTAAAACATGTGATATTTTATAAATATTCTTCGTAATTTAGTTACATTTTAGAACGATGTAATGTTCATTTGAAATAGATAGGGACAAACTTTTCAAGGTTTAAAACACGCATATTGTATGGTTGAAATTGTGTTTCGTTGAATGGAACTGGAGTTTTCTCAAATCTTTGGAATTTTATTTCTATGATTCTCTACTAACGCATCAATATTTTTACCAGATGTTATTGTAACCATATTATACATGTTTGTTTTACAGTAGAATGAACAATCTTAAAGATTTTCAACTTTTCTTTTTTTAACTACATTATGTTAGTAATAAATAATAATAATAATAATAATAACAATAATAATAACAATAATAATAATCCATTTATATTAATCCTTCAGAGTATGATTTACTTTAGATTTTTTTCGAATAGTCTTATTTTAGCAAACATTTCTTGTTTCAGTATGAACTAGATACTGCTAGTAATAAATAGGTATGAACCTGAACTAAACCATACAACACTGAAAGTTTAATATATAAGATTTTTAATATTAAACGCAAATCATTTTTTTCTCCAAACAGAACGAATGTATTTTAACGTCATGTTCTGTCATATTCCTACAAAGAACGAGCATTAATAATAATATTTATCGTGAACCTTCGAGCTGTTCTGATTTATCATGGCACAAAGAAGAATAGATGGAAATTTTAAATTAAGTCAGATAATCGTTATTTTGAAATCATTTCCAGCTTCACGCATATTTAATGGTTGAAATTTTGTTTTGTCAAATCGAACTCCAGTTTTGTAAATTGTTTCATTAGTTGAATTACCAATAAATAGCTTCAACTGGTAATGTAGAGATAAATATTGAGTTTGCCTTCTGGCGACGAACACAAAGGTACAGAAGCTTGTAAGTGATGTAATTTTCGGAATGTGGTGCATTATTTAAAATTGAAGATGTGACCGATTGTTCGAATGCTTAATAGACATTTCCAAAGAAATTGTTTCGTTTAAAGGCAGTTTGCTTGTATCATAATTGGTTGCTACCCATCATCATCATCATCATCATCATCATCATCATCATCATCATCATCATCATCATCAACATCATCATCATCGTCGTCGTCATCATCATCATCATCATCATCATCATAATCATCATCATTATCATCATCATCATCATCATCATCATCATCATCATCATCATCATCTTCATCATCATAATTATCATCATCATCATCATCATCATCATCATCTTCTTCATCATCATCATCATCATCATCATCATCATCATCATCATCATCATCATCATCATAAAACAACAATAACAACGACTTCTGATAACATCATCATCATCGTCATCGTCGTCGTCGCCATCATCATCATCATCATCATCATTGGCATCAACATCATCAACAACAACTCAAGATCACGTTTTATTTAGCTTTCCGAAGAAATGATTTTGCCTACAACAGACCGTGTTTTACATGACCATATTTTCTTTGCTGCTGTTGCAACAACTGCTGCTAATGATAATCATTATCATCATCATCAACAACAACAAAAACAACAACGAAGACAACAACAACAATTCTTAAAATCAAGTAATTTTGCTTTGCGGAGTAACGATTCGTTCTAATTAAACCTTGTTTTACATGAAATTAGGTCCGTTGCTGCTGTTGCTACTGCTATTGTGTATGATGAATACGATTTGAAATAAAATGACTTGAACGATATAATTTAATATCAATTTTGCATCCGGGCAACAAACATAAAGGATACCGAAGCGTGTAAATGGTGTATTTTTTAGGAATGTGGTGCGTTATTGAACAGTGAATTTGTGACCAATGGGGTCCTACCGATATACAGAGTTATCTCAATATTCTGTCTTAATTTACCTCCCTTTGTAACGCGCACCTGTCACTGGGTAGTTTCGGTCTGAGATAACAATTAAAATTGACCTGCAGTAATCATCCGTGGTCCTTTCAAATACGTTTTAATAGGGTCTGGTTGGTTAGATATCA